>VXBX01006168.1:36748-67725 GCA_013400415.1 Scytalopus superciliaris
TGGGGTCGGGGGGTGCAGGAAGGGGTGAGGAGTGCCCAGAGGTGCAGGAATGGGAAGAGATGTGTTTGGGGTCGTGCCAGGGAGGCACCCGGAGCGTGCCCCAGGACACACGTGTGCAAGGCACGAGGGATGGCGTGTGGGCAGGGTGTGACCCAATGTGCTGTGTCTGGGCACACGTGCAAGGTGTGGAAGGGCAGGGAAGGTGTGAGAGGACATGCAGGGCATCAGTGTGTCTGAGAGGTGAGCTGGGGTGCAAGGCCTGAATAAGAGGGCAAAGAGTGCCGGGCTGGAGAGGGTGTTCACAGCTTGGGTGAGCAGGGTGGGAATGCTGGTGCAGGGAGTGAGTGTGAGCAATTGGATTTGTTTGTGCAGGGAATAAGTGTGAGCAGGTGGCTTTTCTCATGCAGAGTGTGAGCAGCAAGGGAGTTCTTGTGCAGGGAGTGAGTGTGAGCAGGGTGGAAATGCTGGTGCAGGGGTGAGTGTGAGCAATTGGATTTGTTTGTGCAGGGAATAAGTGTGAGCAGGTGACTTTTCTCATGCAGAGATGAGTGTCAGCAGGGTGGGAATGCTGGTGCAGGAGGTGAGTGTGAGGAGGATGGATGTGCTGGTGCAGGGGATGAATGTGCACGTGTTCCAAGTGTGCATGGGGGGTGAGTGCTCATGCATCTGAAGGCAAGGAGGTGCCTCTGTGCCACACAAAGGTGCCCCTTCTTTCCCTCCCAAAGGTCCTCATGGCAGTACTCCCACACCAAAGCACCCCCAGTGACAGGCATGCCGTTGGGGACATCCCTGCGCTGGCCCCCCAAGGGGCTGAAGGGACAGCAACCCATGCTGAGCTCCCAGGGGCTGTCCTGATCCCTTCAAATGCAGGGCCTGGCTCAAAGATGGACCCCCTCAAACCCTGCCCAAACTTCCAAGGCACCTTAAATGCCCAAGCGAAATCCAGACAGATTTTGTCTGCCACTGAACTATACCATCTCCCAGGATATACATAACACTTCCTTTACATGCCTACACAGGTATATGTTATTTATAGAGCTTCACAAAGGGCGTCAGGGACAAGGGAACACACGGGTAGGGCATGTGCAGGACTGCGGGGGTGAAGTGTGCAAGGTGTGAGGGCATTTGTGGGGCACGAGAGTGTCTGGAAGCGCGTGGGGTGTGTGCAAGGTGGGAGTGCCCTGTGCAGGGTGTGAGGATATACATAAAGCAGGAGGTGGTGCAAGTCAGGGCCATGCACACAGGGCATGCAGGAGACACAGCACAGGTGGGTGCAGAGGGGATCTGTCCCCAACTGGGACAGCAATACCATCACAGGGCACCCATTGGGGCACACGCTGCACTCGGGGCAAAGTGGGTGCAAGGGAAGGAGGGGAAGGGGCATCTCGTGTGGCCTGGAATAGGGAAGGCACCAGAACCCTGTCAGCAGAGGGATGATTTCATTATTTTAATGATAATTCCCGGCGTTTGGGGCTGTCAGGTTCCTGGTTAGCAGCTCCCCCTCCGTGGAGCTGCTCCGTGTAGTTGACACCGCAATTGTTTTCTGAAGAGAACACGCGACTCTCTTCTTATGTATTCCCTTTCCCGGTGTTTGTATTTGCTTCAAAGTCTCCTCATCACCCTGTTTGGTGACAAAAACTCATGTCTGGAGATCAGGGTAATGTGTTGCTTTTCAAAGCTCGGGGAGGAGGGGGTTGGCAGACATGGGTTTGCTGCATTATTTACTTCCCTGCGGCGCCCTGCCTCCCTGGCAGCCCCTCCTTGGCATGCTGGGGCACCCACCCTGACAGCTGGGACCCCCACCCTGACAGCTGGGACCCCCCTGGGTGCTCAGCATCCCACCACGTGCTCTGGGAGTGTTGGGAATGCCCAGGAAGAGTGGAGTGTTGGGGACCAGGGGATGCCAGGCTGCAGGAGTCCCCCAGGTGGGATTTGGAGCACTCGCACCCTCCCAGCTTTGCAGACCATGTCATCATGTCACATGGCACAGTGGTGAGGTGCCAGCAGCACCCAGACCTGCACCTGGCATTGCCCCATCCCTTACCCACATCCAGGCTGGGCTGGGGGGCCAGCAGGGCCATGGATTGGGGTTCCCATCACACATGCACTCGCTGTGATCCTGTGAGGCAGGCAGGTGACCATGGCCCTGCCAGCTGCCAGCACCCCATGGTCACCTCATCAGGCAGCCTGTCCCCTCCAGTGGGATCTCGGCAGGTGTGTCCCAGTGAGCAACTGGGGCAGGAAGCAGGATGTGGGGGGTGCAGAGTGTGTGCCACCCTGAGCTCGGCATCGATGGGCATGGCTGGCTGTGCACACAGGCACGGGCACTGCCAGGTGTGCTAGTCCAGCCTCCCCACTCCGTGTTCAGTGCCACAAGCACAGGCAGTTCTCTATCTAATTGATCAATTAATTATCTCCAGTGTTCAGCTGCATATTGGTTTTAGATGAAGGGATAGGCTAACAAGCGGCTTAGGCGTGTGTGTCTTCAAGGGAGCGAGCGAGATGTGGGAGGAAGGAAGAGAGAGAGGAGACAGGGAAATGCAGGATGAAGAGTGTCACTGTTACAAAGGATGGGGCCAGGAACTGGAACTGAGGGGCACAGCTGCAGTGATGCAGGAACTGAGCAGAGGATGCTCCAGAAACGGTGATGCTGAGGCAGAAGGTGCTCCAGAATTGCTGGTGCAGAAGCAAGAGGATGCTCTAGAAAGGGTAGGAC
Organism: Scytalopus superciliaris; assembly: GCA_013400415.1. Taxonomy (NCBI): domain Eukaryota; kingdom Metazoa; phylum Chordata; class Aves; order Passeriformes; family Rhinocryptidae; genus Scytalopus; species Scytalopus superciliaris. The sequence goes on from VXBX01006168.1 coordinate 39,465, forward strand.
TGACGCAGGAGGATGTTCCACAAATGATGGTACTGAGGCAAGAGAATGCTCTAAAAATGGCGATTATGATGCTCCATAAATGCTGGGCCAAGGCAAGAGTGTGCTCCAGAAATAGCAGGACTGAGGCAGAGGATGCTCCAGAACTGCCATGCCAAGGCAGGAGGATACTCCAGGAATGGTGGGACTAAGGCAGGAAGAAGTTCCAAAATGGTGATGCTGAGGCCATAGATGCTCCAGAAGCAGTGGGCTAAGGCATAAAGATGCCCCACTGAGGCCATAGATGCTCCAGAAGCGGTGGGCTAAGGCATAAAGATGCTCCAGGAAGGTTGAGACTGAGACAGGAGGATGATGATGGTGTGCCCCAGAACTACTGCAGGGCATTCAGTGCCCACAGTGGCCTGGCTCATCCTTTCTCCATGCCCTTCTGCCTTGCCCAGGCTGGCTGGGGCCAGGCAGGGGACATCCCAGGTGCCACCAGTCCTTGCAGGCAGCTGACTCTGCACCCAAGGAGCACGGCCAGCACCCTGCATATCCTGGAGGCCCCAAACTGCCGGGGTCAGGCAAAGCCAGGCAGCTTCCCAGTGGCATTCAGGAGAAAGGATGGCATCAGTGTGACCCCCCCTCCCGTTCTCCCCAGACCTCCCCTGGCCGTGCCTGACGTCGGGAGCCCCCCGGGTGGCCCGAGGAGGTGGCCTCGGGTGTCAGCCATCCCGGCCGGCACGGGGCTCATTAACGCGACGGGCTGTCACTCAGGCTGCAGCCAGCCCCGGGGGCACTCGGAGCGCTGCAGGGACTCCCGGCAGCGGAGGGCAGAGCCTTTGCATCCCCCCAGCACGCTGGGCAGCCCGTGGGCTGCACGGCATCACCAGGGCACCCGCGCAGGCTGGGGAGGGAGGGCCGGGGACACACATGGGCAGGGGGAGGTGACAGCACGACCCACGGTCCCTGCCTGTCACCCAAGACCACCGCAGCCCTGGAGCATCTCATTGCCTGTGTCAGGCACTGATCCCACCTGTCAGCGCAGGATATGACAGTCCATTAATGACCGCTGAGGAGCAGGGATGGCTCCGCACGCAGGGGAGGGATAATTGTGTGACTTCCTTTACTGCCCGTCCTGCTGTCACTTGCTCTTTGGAGCCCTGTCACCCACACAGCGTCCCCGGGCACAAACACCACATGGCTCAGCACACACACACACACACAATCTCCTGGTCACACGGGAGGTCATGGACATGTATGTACACAGGGTGTGCACACAGCAGTGAGGTACGTGCCTGTACACACGGAATTCAGCCCATATCACAGAATGGGTTGGTTAAAGGATCTTAAAGCTTATTTCGTTCCACCCACCTGCCATGGGCAGGGGCACCTTCCACTAGACCAGGTTTCTCAGAGCTCCATCCCACCCACGTCCCTGCACACACATACACAACGTACACACACACACATCCTTTGTGCTGGGGGCATTCAGCACTCAGAAACACCCCCCACGTGCTCAAACTCGCACCCCCTCCTTACCCACCCCCCGCACACACACACACGTGAATATTCAGCCCTGGGAGATGTATGTACATGCACACACAGCCCACGCTCAGCACCGAGCATGCAACACCCCTGCAGTGCTCCCACACCCGTCACCTCCATCCGACGTGGGTTTGTGGGCAGGGAGCACACTCGTGCTCCTGCCTGGGCACGCGAGGTATCAACACATCCCAGTGTTCTGGCCAGTTGGGAATCCTGGCTCGTCCTAGCCGAGCTCCAGCCACCCCGCTCAGCCTGACACAGGCACAGCTGTGACCCCGAAATCTGCTCAGGGAGGGGTGGGTACCCCCAGATGTGCACACAGATGTGTGTCCAGCCACCTCCACGTGCCCGGGGTCGGACCCCCACGGCGTCCCACAGCACACAGGAGCAGGAAAGAGTCACGCCGTGTTGGGCTGGGGCTGCGGGGCAAGTGACACATCGCCGAGGAGGAGGAGGAGGAGGAGGAGAAGGAGGAAGGAAGAGGGTAATGCCAGGCGAAGCTGCGGTCACGGCGCAGCCGGGCTGTGGGTTGGCTGACTGTGACAACGCCGCTGTGACAACGCTGCTCGTGTCGTCTGCCGGGTCTCGGGGGCAGAAAGCATCTCCCTCGTTAGCCGGCCGCGCTTGCCACTCTCGGGCTGCCTGCCCGGCGCCCGCAGCTGTTCATCCTCCCCGCTGTGCCCGCCGCTTGCCTCCCGGTAATTAAAGATCCAGCGACCTTTGCCGACTGCCTGAGACGCTGGAACAAATGAACGGTAAGCGCCAGATTACAGCCCGGCTCAGCAGCCCCGCAAATCCCTTTAATGAGACATTTAGGCAGGGCCAGCGGGGTGCCCGCCTGACGGGGTGGGCTGGCGCGGGCGGTGACAGCACCTTGGCCAGCCTGGCACTGATGAGTCCCAGTCCTGACCCATCCCTGTCCTTCTGGGCAAGGATTCTGGGGGCACCAGCCCTGCAGGCATCCCGGCAGCCTTAATGCAAGGGCACCGTGGCTCCAGCTCCTTTTGTACCTACGTATGTCCCACGGGACCAACGCTGTGAGTGGCACCAGTACCAACCTCCTGTAGGAACACAGGGACCCCGGGAATGGGGAGAGGGCTGATGGCACCAGGACCAACCTCTTGTGGGAACACAGGAACCCCGGGAATGGGGAGAGGGCTGATGGCACCAGGACCAACCTCTTGTGGGAACACAGGAACCCCGGGAATGGGGAGAGGGCTGATGGCACCAGGACCAACCTCTTGTGGGAACACAGGAACCCCGGGAATGGGGATGGCACCAGGGCCAGCCCCCTGTGGGAACACAGGAACCCCGGGAATGGGGAGAGGGCTGATGGCACCAGGACCAGCCCCCTGAGGGAACACAGAGACCCCGGGAATGGGGAGAGGGCTGATGGCACCAGGACCAACCTCCTGTGGGAACATGGGGTTCCAACAGTGTGAAGAGGGTTTATGACATCAGGACCAGGCTTCTGCAGGGACACTGAGGGGTGTGACACCAGGACCAGCCTCATGGGGGGACAGGGCTGGTGACACCAGGCTCCTGTAGGGACATGGGACCCCTGCCTGTGGGGCTCAGGAACTGACACGGTGAGCCCAATCCAGGACTGCTGGGGGGTTGATCTTTTCTGACTGTAATATCAAAAAATAAAAAACCCTGAATGACTGATGGGGCTGTACAGACACAAATCGATAGTTGACATGGCAAACGATGCCACTGCTCATATTAGTGCCAAATTAAGCTGTTTACTCAAAGTTTCCCCTCACAAGGTGAAGCCGAGGCCAGCACGGGAAGCTGAAGATGGATGGCATGCTCAGGGGCCTGGAGGTGGGATTTTTCTTGCCCTGGCAGACATTTTGAAACAGCAATGCCTTCCTCTCCTCACCTTCAACTTTGGAAGGTGGAGATGTGGTGGGGGGACCGGGAGAGCACCCAGGCAGTGGGACTTCATCCAGGTGTGCTGACCATCCAAGCATCCAGAGAGAGCCCAATGCCCCCTGTCCCCTTCCTGGGGACACCCGAGATGGTGACTGTGTCCTCAGGCTCCTCCATGACAGGGAGCTGGTGGATCAGGAAACTCAGACACATCCCATCTGGACTCTCCCCAAACACACTGGTGTCCCCAGCTTATCTGCACTGTCCCAGGATGGCCCTGCTGCAGGGGTTATCTCCAGTGTCCCTGCATGCCTCCAAATGGAAGGATTTATCCCTGGTGTCCCTGGATGAGGGCATCCAGGAGCATTTATCCCTAATGTCCCTGGGTGCCTTCACCCAGGGGCATTTATCCCTGGTGTCCTTGGATGTCCTCACCTAGGGATGTTGATCCCTGTTGTCCCTGGATACCCATGCCCTGGGGCATTTATCCCTGGGGTTCCTGACCCAGGAGTTACTCTTCAGTGTCCCTATCCCAGGATTTTTATCTCCAGTGTCCATGGCATGGATACTCTGCCCTCATCCAGCTCACCATGCCTGGGAGCCTGTCCACACTCCATATCCTGCAGCCATCTGAGTCCCTCCCACAATTGTGACATCTTCCCCATTCCTCACCAGCTGGTGAGTTGTTGGCCAAGTAGTCAAATTTGAGGACAGACCAAAAGGCTCAGGGAATTCAGGTCAAACTCAGCTAATACAGAAACAAAAGCAGGGATGGCAACACAGGAGAGCAGCAATATTTTCCAACGTAGCGATTCCCACGTGGCTTCTTCCAAATTTACCTTCACCTCTGGCTAGTGGAGACAGGGCTTTTGCACTTTTGCCCCCTCTCAATGCTCAGCATCCCCCCAGCCTGGGGCTGCTGGCGTTTGGGACACTGTGTGACAGCCTGGCAGCCCGGAGAGCCCAGGAGGGTGGGGCTGGGGGTGCTCCCTCCTCCTGGAGCGGTGCAGGCGGAGAGAGGGCAGTGGGCAGAGGCGGGGGCCGGCAGCATCCACCTCATGCCTTTTAATAAAACATGAATTAGGTGCCAACGCGTATTAGATTCACTTCCCCGGTGACAGAAAATCAAAGGCTTCTCCCATCTTTTCTAGAGGCGCGTTCCTGATTGATCTGGAAGAAGCAGCTCAGTGCGAGGGAAGGAGTCTATACACACCGAAACAGCTCTTTAATTTCTTAATTTAATATCTGACACGTAAAGATTCTCATTAAGCCAGTCAATGAAGCCTGGAAATACAATTTTCGTGCAAACTGTCGCTATCATAACTTACACGAAACTTCAGATGGTGCCCTGTAAGCGGAGTGATTAAAACCATTCATCTTCCCTGTCAGGCGCCCACTCCCTCACCACCCCCCCGGCCAGTCCCCACCCCGTGCCCACTGTGGCCAACCCCCGTGGGGCTGGTGGTGCCACCACGGTGGTGGGTATCCTCTGATGCTCTACAGCTGCAGCCCAGTTGGATCCTGCGGGCACAGGGCAGAGCGGGATATTGAGCGTCACCCCACCAGGCACAGCCTTCACTCCCCAAGCCCTGGAATCCCCCCCTGCCAGGGCATGCGCAGGAGGGAGAGCTTCCCAAAGCCTCTAATTAGGCAAATTAATTCCTATTGAATCGCAGCTCTCTCCTCTGCCTTAAAAAAAAAAAAAAAAAAAAAAGAAGGAAAGAAAAAGAAAGGCTACTTATTTAGTGCTGATTAAATCCCAAATATTGAGACATGGATTAGATCTGAGACTGTTCTGGGGGGGGTGACCCCTCACAGAGGCTCCCAGTGAGTGCCCACCTGGCAGTGGGGAAGGGACTGACAGGGATTCAGGTTTGCACAGGGACACAAGTTGCTGCCCTTCTTCTCCTCCTTCTTCTCGTTTCTCACATCCCCTGACACTGCCAGCACCAGGCAGAGCATGTGTTTGCTGGGCTCATTTCTCCTCATGGGCTGAGGAAGAGGATGGTAGAGCTGCATGGGCACAGGACATCACGGTGCTCTGCCATGGCAGAGCCTTCCTGAGCTTCATGGTGCTCCCAGGAACATTCCATGAGGGGCAGCCAGGCAGGGTTCTCAGCATCACCAGGGCCTGAGGGTGGATTAATGATTTCTCAGGCTTTTCTCCCTCTCTCTGCCTTTCATCCCCTCTCCTCAATCCAACCCTACTGAGCATTTCAGCCCCTTGAACACTTCAAGGGATGGGGCAGCCACAACTTCTCTGTGCCAGAGCCCCACCACCCTCAGGAATTTCTGCCCCAGCAGCTGGTATCCATCAGAGAAGAGCTGGTGACAGGGGAGTAGGGAAAGGAACTCTTGAGCATCATTGACTGTCCAACCTTTGGGTCCAACCCTGGTGATGCCCGTGGATATTGGGTATCAGACACTGTCTCCACCCACCCCAAGCATGCAGATCCCCCTGACTGCCCTCCCACTGGGGAGGGGGCACATCCCAGCATTCCAGAGGGGTGCCAAGGTCCAGCTACTGTGCCCAATCACCAAAGGATGCTCTGGTGAGGTGGAAAGAGCCTCCAGCTCATTCCACTGTTGGGATTGCCAAGAGGTCTACACAGCTCCAGCAGGGAGGGAGGTGGATGAGTGGGAACCAGCAGGGTCACCTTGAGTGCCTTTGACTCCAACCTCTCACTAGAGACAAAGCCTGCCCTGAACAACCAGCACCCACCTCACCCCATCCTGGGTCCTGCACCCTCACAGCGAGACCCCGCAGCCCCCGAGGGGCACCCTGTGGGTGGCCAAAGGACTCTGGAGGATGTGGAGCCCGGTGCCAGCTCATCCTGCTGGCAGAGCAGCTTTCCTTGTCTTTCTGCCGCGTGTTATCTGGAGACGTCGGAGCTGCCAGCTCCTGCCAGCGCTCGCGCAGCCTGACGTCGGTGCAGCTTGAAAGTGCGCGTGGCGTGTTTGATGTCAGGATTACCGGCTGGGTGTATTGTAAATGCTAAAATGAAATAAGAAGATTAGAGAAGAAAAGCGCCGCTCCGCAGCGCGGCGCCTGCCGATTGCCTCCCGCCGGATGGGCTGCGGAGGGCGGGGGGGGCGCGGGGACCCGGCCTGCTGGCAATCACACGGTGCCAGGGAAAGGGTTAAAGTGGGCCAAGCATCTCCCACTGGCGGTGGCTTCCCTGCCACCGAGCCACAGGCAGAAAGAGGCAGGACGGTCCCCTTCCCAGCTCTGTGACCCCAGTTCTCTGGCACATGTAAGTATTCATCCTGCCACCCCCTAGCCTGGGTCCCGGGGGGTCAGTGAGCAGCCCCCTGTTAGAGCAGAGCATGGTGGGGGCACTGAGGGGGTGTGGGGTTGTGTGGGTGCCTGCAGCCTCGCAGGGAAGCTGTGTGAGCTCTGCATCCCTTCCCAGGAATGAGGGCATGGTCACCTCCTGGCATCGGGAGCTGGTTTTAGGGGGGAAAAGCCTTGTCCTCGTTTAGAGGTGGGTGGTGACCCTCTGCAGGTCTTGCCTGGGGACTTTGGGAGTTTCCAAAGGGCTGGTGGGTGCTTTCTTCTCTCCCCATTAAGTGGCAGGATGTTCTTGCACACCCTAGTCCAGACCCAGCTGTGGGTAACTCCACATCCCTCCCTGCACCCTCCTGCTCCCCACACCAGCCTCTGTCATGGCCCTGCAGGAATGAGAGAGAGCCAGAGGGAGGGAGGGAGAGCCAGCGCAGGGTCAGGCCCTGCTGAGCCACTCTCCATCTCCTGCTGACAGCAGTTTGCCCCTGAGCATCTCTGCCGGCACCTTGGAACCCAGCTCCGTGTACACCAGCCTCTCTGCAGGCAGGAGGGCAGGGGCCTGGAATTTCATCAGCAGCATGATTAGTCTTTATTTTGAGCTGTGCCCTTGGCCTCAGCCTGGCAGAGCTGTGGCTTGTCTTGCTGGGCCCTGCTACCAGTGCTGGAGGTGAAGGAAGAAGAGGAAGAGGAGGGGGAAGCCACAGCAGGATCCTCTCTGCACCTCCTGCAGCACCATGTGGGTCATCCTCACACATGCAGTCCCACATCCCTCCTGGCAGAATAAATCCCAAGCTTGCAGCTCCTCCCAGTAGGGCAGAGCACCCCCCACATGAATCCCCCCTGCCAGCGGCCCCCACCCAGCCAGAGGATAGCTCATCCCCCCAGGAATTCTGTGGGATCTCCTGATCACACCGTGACACCCAGATCTGGACCTGACATCCTGCATCCAGCAGCCAAACACATCCCAGGAACCGTTCCATCCCTCACCTGCACTGGCACTGCTGTGTCCTCCACCTGCTCCCATGCCCAGCCCTGGCACTGCTGCCTGCCAGGGCAGCCCCTGGGTATCCCAGCAGCCCTGCAGCAGGCAGGACAGCAGGAAACCGAGCACCAGCCACCTCCAGAGATTCTCCCCTTCCCTGCAGGGAGGAACCAGGAGCAGGTTGGTGGCTGGCCCTGTGCCGTCTCCATGCGGGTACCTGCCTCCTCCCTTATCTCCTGCATCTGTTCCAAACCAAAGCACCGTTTTAATCTGGGAGAAGGTTTTTTTTTCCTCCTGTTACCAAATGCTATTGTTTTTCTGAGCCTGGGAGCAGCGACTGGGCCCCTGCCTGTGCCAGCTCTGCTCAGATACGTGCTGAGGGAGCCTCAAGCAAGACCCTGCTCTGTTCCTGCTGAGAGCAGAGCCAAATTCATCCCCACGGATGTGCTGGGCTGTAGGGAGGAATATGGGGCTGGTACCCCTCGAAGGAAGAGGTTTGACCTCCTTGGCCCCTCAGTTTGCTGTTGTCATCTCTCTGTGCCTGGGTTAATGTCCACATGGGGACTCAGACCACATGAGACCCACCACAGTGTCCATGTTCATCTTCCATCACTCACCTCCAGGCCAAACTCAGCCCAGCATCACCCCAGGGGGGTGCAGATTCCTGCTCACCCTCCGCATTCCCCTGGATAAACCAGGGACAGCCGGGTCTGGCTCTGTCCCCTGCGGGACTCACCCTCCCCACACACATTGCCGAGGGGCTTCTGTTGCTTCTGCGCACAATTAATGAGCTTTAATTGCCTGTAAACTCATCCCCAGCAGCGCCAGAGCTGCCATGGGAAGATGCTGGAGTCGGGAAAAGGGAATGGGAAAAGGGAATCGTAGTAACTGTTGCTATGGCTGGACCCACTATCCCCCACTGGGGCTGCTGGTATTGCCAGGGCTGTGGGCATGGGGGTCCCAGCATGGTCCTTATCCCCCTGTCCTTGGTGCCACAACCACCTCTGCGCCACCGACCTGAGCCACATGGGATTCAGACATCCCACTGAGAGCCCCCAAACTGGGATGTGGCTGCATTTGGGGCCCCACAGAGGGGCTGAAGGGCTGTGTGGGTGGGGAGAGATCCCTGCTCTTCCCTTCTGGCTGTGTTTGGGGGCCCAGGGAGGGGCTGCAGGGTGGAGGCAGTGAGGAGGAGTCCCTCCCCTCCCCATTCTCATTGTGTTTGGGGTCCCATGGTGGGTCTGCAGGGCTGGGGGTGGGGGGAAGAATCCCTGTCCTTCCCTTCTGACTCTGGGATCCCACAGAGGGGCTCCGGGGCTGGGGATGGTGAGAAGGTGTCCCTTCCTTCCCTCTCTGGCTATGTCTGGGGTCCTGAGGAAGAGCTGAAAGTCTGGGGACAATGGTGGTGGTCCCTCCCCTCCCCTCTGGCTTTGTTTGGAGTCCCACAGAGGGTCTGCAGGACTGGAAACAGCAAGGAGGGGTCCCTTGCCTCCCTCTCTGGCTGCATTTGGTGCCCCACATAGAGGGTGTGGGGATGGGGATGGTGGGGAGAGGTGCCAGCCCTCCCCCTCTGTGTGCCCCCCCACTGAACGTGCCCATGCCTACATGGCACTAATGAAGTCTGCAAAGGCTGGGGCTGGGGATGGCAGGAGGTGGGTTCTGTAAATGCCATTTTCTAGCTCAGTGCCCTGTAACACTCCCTGATGCTTGGGTTGAAATAACATGAACAGCGCATTTTAATCACCCTGTGCCAATCCCTGCACTCCCCATGGCTCCTGCCCCCATGGCACAGGATGGGATGGCACTGGGAACACCCAAGGGTACCCAACACTGCCCATATTGGCCATGTGTACCTGTATGCACGTGTGTTCATGTGTGTCCTTCAGGTGTGTGGTGTGGTTGACACACCTGAAGGACAGGGCCATCCAGAGGGACCTGGACAAGCTCAGGAAGTGATCCCATGGGAATCACATGAGGTTTAACAAGACCAAGGGCTGGAGCTGCACCGGGGTCGGGGCAACCCCGGGATCAATCCAGGCTGGGGATGAGAGGATGGAACAGCCCTGGGGAGAAGGATTTAGGGGGCTGATGGGGGAGAGGCTGGACATGCCCCAGCTCAGACCCCCCCGTGCCCTGGGCTGGTCCCACAGCGTGGGCAGCAGGGCAGGGGGGGATTCTGCCCCTCTGCCCCCCCAGGGGAGACCCCCCTGCCCTGGGGGCAGCACAGGGAGCACATGGAGCTGCTGGAGAGAGTCCAGAGGGGCACCAGGATGGTCAGAGGATGGAGCAGCTCTGCTGGGAGGGAAGGCTGGGAGAGCTGGGATTGTTCAGCCTGGAGAAGAAAAGCTCCAGGGTGACCTGATTGTGGCTTCCAGTGCCTGAAGGACCCTGCAATAAGGATGGAGAGAGACTATTGACAAGGGCCTGGAGTGACAGGACAAGAGGGAATGGCTTCCCATGGCAGGGTTATATGAGATATTAGAAAGAATTTCTTCCCTGTGAGTGTAGAGAGGCCCTGGTTGCCCAGAGAAGCTGTGGCTGCCCCTGAATCCCTGGAAGTGTTCAAGGCCAGGTTGGACAGGGTTTGGAGCAACCTAGGCTAGTGGAAGGTGTCCCTGCCCATGGCAAGGGGGTGGAACTAGGTGGTCTGTAAGGTCCCTTCCAACCCAAACCACTGTGGGATTTTATGATTGCAAGATGCATGTGCAGGCTTTTAAGTGAACTCCCAGGTCTGTGTGTGTGAACTTGCATGTACAAATGCCAGTGCCAAGCACACAATCCCAGAACGTGCTCAGCTGGGAGGGACCCACAAGGATCACCCAGTCCAACCCTTCACAGGACCATCCCCAAGATGCACACGCTGCGCCACCTCATTCCTCACACTTGTAACCAGGTTTCACCGCTGCAATCCAAGGAAATTCTGCCCTGAGGGCCGGGGCTGGGCTGGGGAGGAGCGGGAGCAGCGGCAGCCAGAGCGACAAACGCGCCCGCGCCGCAGATAAGTTCCTGCCACAAAGTTTTCTTTCCCTGCTAATTTTCTGATTAGCCCCTGTCTGATGCGACGGCAGCAGCGCTCCACGGAGCTTATTCCGAGGCGGCGTAATCTTTCTAAGCAGCAAAGAGGGGCAGGGACGCCGCTGAGCTCCCGGCAGACAGAGCCCTGCGTCGGGAGGTAATAACTCTTCAGGGACTCGGCGCCGAGCGCTGACAAGCCGCCGGGAGGGCTGTGGAAATCCTTTCTGCGGATGAGCCGAGAGGATTCTCCCGCTATCCCCCTAAAGCCTGCGTGTCACCTAGTCCAATAAAAGGCATTATCGGGAAGGTGGTATTTCGTTCTGGCGTATCTCAGTTCTCCAGCCCAGCCCCGGCTCTGCTGCTTTTGCATGAGAACGGGGGGTTGAGGGCATGGTGGGTGCTGCCTCCAGGGATGCTGATGGGTGGGGGGCTGCATCCCTCTTATTGTGCCTTCACTGGCCCAACCCAGCCCTGCACCTGCCCCCAGGGTGTGTCCTGCCCTGGGAATGACACCTGGACCCAGCACTGGATCTCAGCTCACCCACTCGCTCTCCCATCTGCCTTCAAAAGATGGGGATTTTGGAGGGGCTCAGAGCCGCTGGGTGGACCTGGCATCTTTAGACACCTCAGTCTCATCCTGGTCCACCCCTCAGTGAAGGCTGATACTGGATCCCCCCGGGGGGATCCTGCCAGCTGTGGGGGTAGTGGGCACTGGGTAACAACAGCCCTAGGTCTGGGCAGAGTGGCTCCAGGGTCGGGGAGAGTGTCTGGAAGGAGATGTTTGAGGTATCACACAATGAGAACAATGGACCTCTTGGTGCAGGAGGTCACCCTGGGGTGGCCCTGGCTGTCCTGTGCCCCCTGAATCCTGCTTGGTCTTGGCAACACAAAGGAGATGCCAAGTCCCCAGGGATGGGGCATGTGCTATGCCATGACAACCAGGTGGTGGCCACAACCGGAGGGGACATCAGCCCTAACTCCTGAGCTATCAAGGGTGTTTGTTCCCCGCTGCTGCCACTCTGTCACAGCCCCGGGGGGAGGGGGACCAGCCCCGTGCAGGACTGGCAGTGGTGGGAGCACCCACGCCCGCTCCAACTGGCTAATTTACTGTGTCGCTGTGCACTGCACTAGCCAATAACTCTGAAATGATGGGGAGATTTGCAGCCAAACCTTCTCATAAAGAGATTTAGGAGGGTGACAAAGATAATTAAACATCCTTCTCCGAGTATTGACTTGCAGCTGAAAGGGGAAAAAATAACTACATTTTTCACAGTCCTTTTAAATCATCCTGATGCCCGGTTGGGGCACTGTGCAAGCCAGCCCTGGCCTGGCAGCCGTGGGGCTCCTGGTGCCTCATCCCTGTCTGCCAGGCTGGGAATAGTGTGGGGAATAGAGCAGGAGCCTGGGGAGCCAGGGGTGGTGCAGGGTTCCAGGATGGCAGTGGGCAGGGAGGGATGCTCCAGGGCAAACAAGGGGTGACATGACACGGCATGAGGAGAAGGATTCAGCTAAAATGAGCAGCGTAGAGGGGTGGGGGAAGGTTAAGGAGAGGCCTTTGAGGAGCAGCAAATACACACCAAAGCAGCTGTAGTGTGCATAGATGTGTCGCCACAGATGTGTCTGCACACCCCTAGAGCACATTTGCACCACCCAACAGGGGGGTGTGCAGGATTTTGGGGGAGTTCAGCCACTCTGGGCTGCCCCAGAACCCCGCTGGAGCCATGGGGGGTGTGTCTGCCAGCTGCATGTGCTGACACACGTGTGGGTGGGTAACACTTGTGTCCAGACAGGTGGTCTGCATGTCAGTGGTGGCTTCCATGCCACCAGTGGTGTGGAGGAGCCACAGGTGCCTGCTGGATGTCCCTGTGTGGGGCAGGATCCCGTGAACACATCCATGGCTGTGCCCACACATGTGCTTGCCCCAGGGTGCTGCCTTTTCCATGCCGTGTATCACACATGTGTGTCATTGCACAGTGTCCTGTGTAGACATGTTACATGGATATGTGGGATGCACACAGCTGGGGGAGCATCCTGGGGCAGGATCCTGCCCTGCCATGACCCCAGTTGTAATAGGACACAGAGAAGTGGCAGGGGGTACACAGATACTTAGGAGATGTATCAGAACATGGCTTGGGTTGAAAGGGACCTTAGAGACCATCTCATTCCAACCCTTCAATACACGTAGTCACACCACCCACAGGACCTTCTGACCCACCTGCAATGGGGCAGAGCTGCTGGGGGACCCTACTCTCTGCACCCCAGGGAGCCCACCCCATGCACTGCGCTCCAACAGGTTTCTTGAGGGCAGGGCTGAGCCCAAACCTCATGGCATGAGTGAGCAGGGGACCCTCACCCCCCTTCTCCGTGCCTCTGTCAGCTGTGCCAGCCCTTAGGAATGTGCCTGGCACCCTGCCCCAACTGCTTCTTGTGCTCTGCCACCGGTGCCACCCAGCTTTGCCAGGTGGATGTGGATGCTTCATGCTCCCTCCCTGCCTTTGCTTGGGGGACTGGCGCCAGGGATGAGTCCTGGGAGCAGGAGAAGTGCCAGCTCCGAGAAGGACTGTGGGAAGCAACTCCACACACACACACTTTTCCCTGACACCAGAAAGCCCCAAAGTGGCAGAAAAAGCTCTGTGTTAAAGCTGGTGGTCCCAGGTGCAGGATGTCTATGTTGTCCCTGCCTTGTCCCCCTCACTGGGAAGGCTCAGGGTGCCTGAGGCCACTGCCAGGAGCAGGAGGGATGCAATCCTAATGCCAGGTGGGAGCAAGGAGGAACAGGACATTTTCTGGGGCTTCATCCCATCCTCTGCTTAATGGTAAAATTCACAGGGGGGTGCCCTCTTTGGGATCCTTGGCAATGAGAGGGGTGTGCCCCCAGCATGCCCACTGTCCTGGGGACCCTTAAATGGGACCAGTAACACCGAGCCTGAAACTGAGGTACAAATGACCCCGAAGCCCCCTTGAGCTGCCAAGACTGAGCTGTCCCTGCGGTGCCACAGAACAGCAGGACACCGAGCCCAGGGGTGCAGTGCCACCCCTGATGCCACCCTGAGAGGACACATTGGGGTACAACCAGCACCTGCCTGTCATGGGTGTGGGGGACCCAGGTCAGACACAGCCCCAGCCACCGCCGCCACCTCCGTGGACGAGCTGGTGGCATCAGCGCGGAGCAGGAGGACAGGATTTCAGGGCTTCTCTCTGTCCCTCGGCTTGTCCCGTTCCCTGGCGCTCCCCGCTGTCGCTGCCGTCCGTGGAGCACGCGTGACACCCAGTGGGTGAGCAGCAGACTGCACACGCGGGGCGAGAGGCAGCTGGGGATGGGGATGGCTTGGAGATGTCACCNCTCACCGGGGTTTTGGAATCTCTACAGGCAACTGGAAGTCCCTGCAGCCCCCAGGCTCTGAGGTCTAACAGGCACATGGAGGTCTTTCAGCCCCCGGGGCTCTGGAGTCTCTCCAGGTATCTGGGGGTCCCTGCAGCCCTGGAGCTGTGGGGTCTCTCCAGGTATCTGGGGGTCCCTGCACCCTTGGAGATGTGGGGGTCTTTTCCAGGCATCTGGGGGTCCCTAAAGTCCCAGAATTCTGGGGTGTCTCAGACATAAGAGGGTCCTCCAGCCCTGGGACTTTGGGCTCTTTGCAGGCACCTGGGGGTCCCTGCAGCCCCAGGGCACTGGGGTCTCTCCAGGCACCCATGGATCCTTGTAACCCTGGGACTTTGGGATCTCTCCAGGCACCCCTGGGGTCCCTGAAGCTCTGGGACTCACCAGGGCTCTGGAGTTTCTTTGCTGCCCCCTCCCCACCCCTGTCAGGTGAGTCCCTGTAGCCCCAGGGCTCTGGGGTCTCACTGGGGCTCTGGGGTCTCACTGGGGCTCTGGAGTCTCCCCAGGATCTTGAGAGTCCCTGTAACTTTGGGGCTTTGGGGGTCTCATTGTGGCCCCAGCACTGACTGCAGCCCCCTGGCCCTGGTGCCACTGGGGCCCTGGAGTCTCTCTGGGGCCCCAGGGGTCTCTACAGCCTTGTGGCTTTGGGATCTCACTGAAGACCCTGTGGGGCCCTGAAACTCTGGGACTCCAAGGCAGTTCCTGAAGTCCTGGGACTCTGGGACCACATTTGGCACTCGAAGGTCCCTGAGGCCTGGGGCTCTGTAGTCTCCCCAGGGTCCCTGCAGCCCCAGGGTGTTTGATGCCTTGCACCACTCCTGGGCCAGGATCCCACTTTTCCTTGGCTTTCCTGCCTTTCACTGGCCCTCAAAGGTGAGGCAGCCCAGCCAGAGCATGCCCTGATGTCTCTCAGGTACTTCCCACCTTCATGCTCCCATTCTGGGACCATCCTCACCTCCCGATGCTGTGTGGCAGCTGCAGCCCTTCCTGATTGTTCCAGCTGGGTTTCTCTGGGATGAGAAACTCTCAGCCCACCTTTAACTTTCCCTTCTAACTCTCTTGTTCATTGCCCAGGAGATAAACCCTGATGGAACAAGGATCTGAGGGGAGCCAGCGTTGTGGTTCGCACAAAGCAGAAGCAGAACCATTTTCTTCTGCAGGAAAAACATTTTTCATTTCAATCTGCAAAGGCTTTCAAAGCCAATTCTCAGAGGAGCAGGAGTGGTCGCTGCACAGGGGATTGGATGTTCTTCTCCAGCTCTGGAGAGGCTGGAAGCCCGTCCTGCTGAGGCCTCCAGGCTCATTAATGAAGCTGTGAATACCCACATGCAATGCCCTGCAACCCCACTCCCAGCATGTAAACCCCACATCCCAGCTCTGCAGTCTGTAAAGGCACTTGGAAGGTTTAAAAATTGGGCCTGGAGAAGGAAAACAAGGAGGAGAAGGAGGAAGGGACCGGTAAGTCAGACAGAGACAGGATGGGAGCTGAGTCCTCCTTGCCATACCCCAAGCAGCCCCACCAGGCTCTGGAGAGGCCCCACTCACGAAGGTGGTGGCTGTGGGGCACACAAGGATCCCTGGGACTGCTGATGTGACAGCCCCCCATGTCATCCCCACTGCCTCACAGTGAGAGTGTGGCCAAGAACAGGACCCTGCATGCTCCCAGTGGGTCTCTCTCAGCTCAGGGAATAGAGCTCTGTGCCAGTCATGGGGCCACCACGAGCTGCCAGTATCCCACAGCCAAGGAAAGCCAGCATCCCACTACACCAGGTGTGAAGAGCCACTACCCCTAACCACAAGGTGCAGGTTCAGCCAGCCCCAAAAGCAACATCTGGAAGGCACCACGCAATGGGGACTCACAATCCAGCTCTCTGCTAACAGACAGTCCTGCAAAATGAGCCTACAAAGTCCATCTTCCTCAGGCTCAGGCCTTGCTAAGGTGACAGCTATGATGTCTCCAGGGAAACATCCCTTATCTCCTCCCTCCCCACTGCTGAGCTCCTGACACTTCCTCCACAGAGGGTGGGAAGGATGAGGCTGTCATATCTTGGGGACACATCACAAAATTGTTCCTGAGATCAAAGAATCGTCGTAATCACAGAATGGTTTGGGTTGAAAGGCACCTTAAAGCTCACCTTGTTCCTCCTCCCTGCCCAGGCTGCCCATCCAACCTGGCCTTGGACACTTCCAGGGATCCAGGGGCAGCCACAGGTTCCCTGGGCAACCTGTGCCAAGGCCTTACAGGGAAGAAATTCTTCCCAATATCCCATCTAACCCTGCCCTCTGGCAGTGGGAAGCCATTCCCCCTTATCCTGTCACTCCAGCCCCTTGCCCCAAGTCCCTCTCCAGCTGTCTTGGAGCCCCTTTAGGCACTGGAAGGGGGTCTGAGGTCTCCCCTTAGGTCTCTCTTCTCCAGGCTGAACAATCCCAGCCCTCCCAGCCTGTCTCCATGGCAGAGGTGCTCCAGCCCTTGAAGCATCTCCGTGGCCTCCTTTGGACTCATTCCAAGAGGTCCATAGTCAATGAAGAAAAGTTAAACAAGCTGTGACAGAGCCAAAGTCACATTAATGTGTGGCTTCACATTTGCTACACATCACCTTCCTCTCTCCTCTCTCTTTGGGATGTGCAGGCTCCCAGCAGCATCGCCCAGATCCACACCTTGCCTCCAAAATAACCAAGGGCAGCGGTTTGAGCCCTGAGGGCTTCCAAGTGGGTCATGGGAACCCAGCTCAGCTCAGCTGGTGGCTTGCAGGGGGCACGTGATGGCAACCAGCAAGCTCTTGGATAGCTACATTGTTTTTTCCAGCATGATCACTGGCCCCAGGGGCTGCTGAAGGAGAGAAGAACTTTCCGTTCAAGTTTCCAGCCTGTCCAGCCAGGAAGGAAACACTCCCATCTCTCAGGCACAGAGAGAAAGGTGGCCAGGCAGGGCTGGTTCCACTTCAGTGACGCTGAAGCCTGCTCCTTCCCACAGAGCCTGCTGGAGCTCCTCCATCCCTGGGACTGCAGTGTCCTCCCTTCTTTCACCCCATGGACACACTTCGAGGCTACAAACCCCCTTGGGTCCTTTTCCCACACCCCCACCTCCCCAGGCTGTGCCTGGCTCCTGCAGGGCTGGGGTCACTGTCCCCTCTTGCACATGGGCACAGGGGTGTGCACAAGCTCACACACGCTCCTGTGCACCCCTACAGCGGTGATGTCACACAGCTCTAGGCCATAAATCTGTCTGGCCACACTTGTTCCCTGCTCTGCAGCCCCAAGGCCACTCCAAGGTCTTTCCAGCTCCGGATCTACCACTCCCTGCCCGCTGCGGCAGCTCTTTAACCAAGCGTGGCACTTGGCATCTCTGTCTCTGGCACCCAGAGCTTGGAAAGTCATGGCCCTACAATGATCCAGCATGCCAGTGCAGGGACTTTCCTCCCCAGGCAAGGCCCTGGGAGCAGCTGCAGCTCTCCAGTTTTCCCCCTGCTGCCCCTTCCATGAGTTTTTCCCCAGCTGATGCTGGTCTCGAGTGAGGTAACCCAGGGTCAGTATTGGGGTTGTTCCTCCATCCTCATCACAGGGTGGGATGAGGGGTAAGTGCACCCTCACCTCGCAGCTGAGGCTAAACCTGGGGGAAGGGGTGTGCAAATGGCAGAGCCTCAGGCCAGGTGGAGCCCAAGAAATCCAAAATTTAGGTCAAGAGAAACCTTGTGGATATCAAGAAGATGGGCAAGATAACCTCAGGTTTCACCCAGGCCGGGCACTGAGGGACTGAGCTGGGTCTCTTGTCTGGGACAAGGACCTGGATAGAGTTCTGGACAAGAGGCTGGACAAATGGGACAAGCTAGAACCATGAGGAGGAGTGTGGCCACCAGCCTGTCCCCTCTGTGCAGCTCCAGGGAACCCCCAGCTGGGTGGTGTGTCCAGAGTGGCCCCCCAGTTCATGGAGAGACAGAGGAGCAGGAGAGGGAGCAGGTGCTGCTGGCAGGACCAGGACCTGGGGCTACAAGAGGGGTGGGTTGGGATCTACCAGCATCATGCAGCTACCTGGAGGGCAGGTGCATTGGTGATAGAGCTGGTCTCTCTTGGTAGGGCATGAGATGCACCAAAGCACAAGGGGGCATCAATTGCAGCTTCAGGGTGGGCAGCACAATTGCTGTTTTTCTTCCCTGGGAGGTGGTGGATCTGTGAGGTGGTCAAGTCCATCCTTCAAGATGGGATAACACCCTGGGTGACTTTACCCGTGCTAGTGGTGTTTCTCCTCCAAACAGGAGGGTTAGAGACCCCCAGGGGTGTGAGCCCAGCAGGGAACAACCTCAGCCTGCAAATTCTTTCCCATCCCCAGGCCAGGACACCTTGACAGCCAAGGTGCTGTGCGCTGGAGCGCGGCCCCATCCCAGGCACGCCGGGCCCACGCTCGCATGGCTTGTGCCGCCGTGCCGGGAGGCCTGGCCGCGGCTCCTGGCATCAGCTGATCCTCCCAGTGAGCTGGTGCTGCAAAGTCAGGCACAGAGATTGCCAGGGCACCGGCGAGGGGAGAGCAGGGGCAGCAGGACGAGGGGCTCGGGGAGCCGAGGGCAGCTCTGCCCTGAAAGCCGAGCCACCTGCGTGCTGCTACCTGCTGAATAATAGAGGAGCTGACAGCCCAGCGGAGAGAAATGTGATGCTGGTGAGCCAGCCGGGGGAAGACATCTGAGCTCCCAGCAGCTGCGATAGCAACTGCAGGGAAGGAGCCTTCCCCCCCGCTGCTCCGTGCGGCGCGGCGTGGCCGGGGTGGCTGGAGGTCTCTGCCCGTCCCGGTGTGCCTGGGCGACCGGTGCCCGCCCCAGGGGCACAGTCTCGGGGCTGGGAGGATGATGTGAGCTGCAGCAGGCACCCAGCGAGGCAGAGCTCAAGGGCAGAGCCGGGTTTCCCGGGAGGTGAGGCAGACGGAGCCTGCCTGCAGTCAGTGCCCGCGCCTGGGGTCCAGCAGCTCAGCCCCATGTCCAGAGGAGGGGAGATGGTTTATATCCCGGATGACTCCGACTTCAGCTCCTTCAGGGATCAGTGCGAGAGCCTGGAGGGCTGGCACTGTCGGTATAACAAGGCTGGTGTGACCGTGTGGAGTCAGGGCCAGGAGGAAAGCTGCACCGTGCAGAAAATCAAGGTAAGCAGACGCTCAATCTTCCCTGCCCCAGCTGTGTGCCCAGCGGCTCCAGAGGCTCCCTGGGGTGCTGACCGTGCTCGGGGTGCACAGTCCAGCCTGTCTGGGGGTGTTTCTGCCCCACATTTCAGGGCTGGCAGGGTTAGACCCCCCCAAAGGTGCTTCCCCAGCTGCTCATCAGGCTCCTGCTGCTTTATCCTCTCAACTTGCCGGGATGCCCAAGGCAGCCTCATGCCATGTGGGCTCACGTTGCGGCTGCCCTTGATCCGGACACAGGAGGGAAAGCCCTGAGATCAATTACGTTATGGAGACGGCCTTGCTGGGAGCCCCCAGACACGAGACAGGCTCATGGGATGCCTCCTGGGTGTCCTTTTCCTGGCTCATCATCCTAGGGCACGTCACCTCATATCCTCCTTGGATGAGCATCTCGGGGAGTTTAAGAGCCCTCGTGTGCTGTCTCAGGAGGTTTGTTGCTTGTCAGGAGCCGGATCTGAGGGACTAGCAAGGTTCTGCCAGCCCTCAGGTTGTTGTTACACCTTATTGCCCCTCTACACAGCCCTAGTGACACTGCCAGGTGACCTTGGGCACATCGGGAGAGGTTACAGGGTGCTGGGGGCACAGGGTGGGCTCCCTGTGTGGGAGCATCCCACAGGTCCAGGCTTGGCTCCACGGCTTTCCTGGCCACCAAGAATCCAGACTGCCAGGCAAGGATTGGGATCTGCCAAAACAAGGAGGGGCAGACCACCTGATTGAGAGACTAGAAGTGTTGAGGGAGGGTTGCCATGACCTGGGGAGCAGGGGGGGTGTGGGGAGGTGGTGAGGAGGGATGCAACACACTGGAGGAGGCTCTTGCATCGCTCTCCTGAACACAAAATAACCGGGTGCCTGGACTCCCAGCTGGGGAGGCACCAGGAGAAGCTGGGCACACATTTCTGCCATGGATGGAGGCCTTTTGGGGCCAAGGTGAGGAGGAGGAGCAGGTGTATCTGCAAGACACATTTCCTTGCTGCCATGAGCCAGGGAAGAGCTTCTGGCCTAGGATCAGGGAGCACTTCAGTCAGTGGGGCATGCACAAGTCACAGGGCCAGGGAGGACACACCCAGGGGTGCTGGGGGGTCTGGCCAACACCCCTTTGAAAAGTCCTGGTGCCAGCAGGAGCTCCCTGATACCTTGGAAAAGGCCATCCATCACACCCATCTCCAAAAGGGATCTCCAGGGTACTATGGGCTGCTGTGTCACCTCCTTCCCTGGGAAGGAGATGGAGAACATCATCCTGGAAGCCATGTCCTGAAGGAGCAGGGCAGTGGTGACAGCAGCAGGGACCTACCAAAGGGCAAATCCTGACTGAGCAGCCAGATTGCCTCCTGCAGTGAGACATCTGACTGTGTGGGTTTCCTGTCATCTCCATGTCACCACATCACTGAGATCTGGACTGGAGAAGTGGGTGCTGCTCAGTGTGACAAGGACAGGCTTGCAAGGACAGGCTGGCAGGAACTCCTGGAGTCCAGCCAAGGTCAAACACACAGCCTGGCAGAGGGGGGTGCAGTTATGTCCCCCCTGCCACCACGAGCCACACAGAGAGGGGAGCCCAGGCACATCCAGGGGGGTCAGGCACCATCACTCAGCCTGGTTCATTGCAAGTTATACCTCCTTGCCATGGTTTTTCCCTACTCTGGAGAGGGCCTGGGTATGGCACAGGGGTTACCACTGCCCAGCGACTCCTCCCAAAACGTGGGATGGAGGATGCCACCCCATCCATGCAGGAGAGCTGAGCTGCACAACCCTCTGGGACTTGGGGACAGAAGAGCTGCAGTCTTTCCATTAACTGAGGCAGTTAATTAACCCAGAGGTCACTGAGCAGTTGGAGCTTTGGATTTTTCCCACTTCAAATCCCTTTGGTTTTGGGCTCTGTTTTCCCCATCCCAGCTGATCACCTGCTATGCCTGGACAGGTGGGGCTGTTGTTTTGTTGAAGGCTGGAGGGGATGGTGAACAGGCTTTAGTGGGAAATTTGGCAGGTGCAAGGCTGAATCGCTCCTGCTGTGATAACTGGAGCTTCCAGAAGCCCCATGAGCTCCACCTACAGCTGGAAACATCCCTCTCCCTGCAGCAGCAGCACATCCTGACCCAGCTGGGAGTGGGTGGCTGGGGCAGGGGAGCCACAGGAGGGGGCTGGGTGCTCCCACACTGCTCCACGGTGCCCTGGGGACTGCAGCACATCTCCAAGCCTGTCCTGGGCACGAGTCCAGCACGCTGGGCACAAACCATCACCCAGGCCACTGGGGAAAGCTTGCCCGAGATTGATGGGACCTGCCACGTTCAGAGGGCCATCTCCAATTACACAGCACCTCATCAAAGATGCAAGGCCTCTAACGAGGAGCAGATGACATCTCCTTCCTCCCAGCACTGAGAGGAGGAGGGCAGCCGCCTTCATCAATAATGCACTGGCTGGTGAGGGTGGGCAGCTCCACAGCTCTGGTTACAGCAAGGGCCCCTCCAGCCTCCCCAGACTGGACCCCACACCCAAGACCATCGTGCCAGGGCAGGAGCATCCTTTTGCTTGCTCTGCAGGAACTCTGGGTGAGGGGACAGGGCAGGGCTCAGCATCCCCAGAGCCTGGACCACCAGGCATCTCTGTTTGAGGGCAGAGGGTCTTTCCAGCCCCGCTCCGGCTGCAGGACCAGGGAAGCAGAGACATCTGCACCATGTGTGCAGATCATCCTCCACGGCACAGGGACACACCACTGCCCTCAGACACCACCTAAAGCTCCGTGCCACGGAGGTGCGTGCTGACCCCCTGCCCATCTCCCCACAGACCCGCATCTCCTGCAAGGATGTCCCTGCCGAGACCCTCTACGACGTGCTGCACGACACCAGCTACCGCAAGAAATGGGACTCCAACATGATCGAGACCTACGACATCGGGCGCCTCACCGTGAACGCTGACGTTGGATACTACTCCTGTGAGCAGCCCCCAGCCCCTGGAGACTCCCCCTCCCCAACCCCACAGCCCTGTGGGGCCGTGGGGGTTGTGCTGTAACCGGGTCTGTCCTCAGGGAAGTGCCCGAGCCCGCTGAAGAACCGGGATTTCGTCACCCTGCGCTCCTGGCTGCCCCTGGGCAATGACTACATGATCATCAACTACAGCGTCAAGCACCCGGTGAGCCCCCCACCCTGGCAGCCCCCAGCCCTGGCAGGGGTGCCAGCAGGCTCTGAGGGGCACGGAATCTCTCTGCAGAAATACCCACCCCGGAAGGATTTTGTGAGGGCCGTGTCCCTGCAGACAGGTTACCTGATCAAGGCCAATGGCGATGGTGCCTGTGTCCTCTATTACCTCACCCAGGTGGACCCTCGTGGTGAGTGCCAGCAGGAGGGGAGGGTGCACCGTGCCTGCTCGGGGGTGGGTGCCAGTGTACCCCCAGAGCTCACCCACCCAGGCTCTGGGGAGTGGGGACAACCCAAGGAAGAAGGGGGTCCCCTCCCATCAGCCCTGGGGGTGCTCAGGCTGTCAAGGAGCACTGCAGGCTCTTTGTGCCTCCTCTGGGGATGGCCCTGATTGCCTGAGTGATGGGGCTTTGGGCTCTTGCAGGGTCGCTGCCAAAGTGGGTGGTGAACCGTGTCTCCCAGTTTGTGGCACCAAAGGTAAGCAGGGTGCGTGGCTGGGGGTGGGATGCACAGGCAGAAGGGATAAGCTGCCCCTTAGTGCCCCTGGGTAGGGGCAGGATGGGTGGTGGATGATCCAGGGCCCACAGAATGGGTGCTGGGTGACACACGGTTCACAGGACAGGTCCAGAGCTCATGGGACAGGTGCTGGGTGACCCAGGGCTGCCAGGACAGGTACTGGGTGACCCACAGCTCACAGGATGGATCCCAGGTGACACACTAGATGGGGACTGGGTGACCCAGGGCTCCCAGAATGGGTACTGGGAGACCCAGAGCTCACAGGCTGTATCCTGGGTGACACACAGGATGGGTGCTGGTTGACCAGGGCTCCCAGGACGGGTACTGGGTGACCCACAGCTCACAGGATGGATCCCAGGTGACACACTAGATGGGTACTGGGTGACCCCGGACACACAGGATGGGTGCTGGTTGACCAGGGCTCACAGAAAGGATACTGGGAGACCCAGGGCTCCCAGAATGGGTACTGGGTGACCCAGAGCTCACAGGCTGTATCCTGGGTGACACACAGGATGGGTGCTGGTTGACCAGGGCTCACAGAAAGGGTACTGGGTGACCCCGGACACACAGGATGGGTACTGGGTGACCCAGGGCTCCCAGAATGGGTACTGGGTAAACAAGAGCTCACAGGCTGTATCCTGGGTGACACACAGGATGGGTGCTGGGTGACACTGGGTATGCTCTGGGCATGCTGCTGGGGCTGTGTGCTCCAAGCTGGGCCCCCACCCCCTCCCAACAGCCCCAAACACCATCAGTGGGGGAGCTGGGAGCTGTGCCCACAGCCCAGGGCAGCTCCATCCCCAGACCTTCTCTGCCTGCAGGCCATGAAGAAGATCTACAAGGCTGGGCTGAAGTACCCAGAGTGGAAACGCAAGCACGACCCCGAATACAAGCCGTGGGTGTACCCGGAGCAGAACACCCTGCCCAGCGTGAGCCTGGCCGAGCTCTCGGTGCAACACGCCGACTCGCTGGAGAACATAGACGAGACGGGGCTGTCCGAGGACCACCTGAGCACCAGTGACCACGAGGCCTGAACCCTCTCCACAGGCTCATGACTGAGGCTTGGCAGCCAGCGGGCACGGGTGGGAATTTGGCCCTGTGCCCCCCAGTAGTCAGATCTGCTCTCCAACTCCTTCATCGTAGAGCCCCCACCCCTACCCGGGCAGCGGGGTGCTGTCCCATAGGAATCTGAGTCACAAGTGCTGGGAAGAGGGAGGATGGGCACCCTGGTCCCCCCTGTGCCCATGGAGATGTCCCCACAGGAGACAGTGCTGGATGTGGGAGTAGGAGCCCCAATGAGAGGCTGGGCAGAGCGAGAGAGGGGGAACCCTTCATGGGCTGGGTAGGAGCTTTCCTGGTACCAAGATACGTCTCTGCCACTGTAAGACCTTCTAGGGGTGTCTCTCAAAGATCCAGAAGTGGGGGGCTGTGGGCTTTGCAGCAGCACAGGTCTTAGATTGACCCACTCTGGCCCAAGGTCTGCCACACCCAAGGTCAGGCTGCACCCACCAAGCCTCACCACGCTTTGTGTGACCCCCTCACCTCAGGGAGCCCTCCCAGGTCCTCTCCTGAGCATCAGGCTCACCTCTGCAGGCTGGCCCCTTCCCCAGGTGGTGTTTGGGTGGGCTCATCCTGGCAGTGGGGTGTTGGGCAGCCTGTGTCCCCACTCTCTCGGTGTTTGCCACTGTTGTGGTTTCTGGCACAACAATAAAGGGGTTGGTGTGTGTGCGAGAGAGCGTCGGGCTGGCACGGGAGGGCGTTGGCACCGAGCCCACCCAGAGGGTGTCCAGGTGCTTGCTCTGGGTCGGGCAGGAGGGTTAGTCCATCCCTGCAGCCCCAGCACCCCGGGGTGACCCTCAGCAGGGAGCAGGGTGGCCATGGCAGGGCAGGAGAGATGGATGCCAGCTCTGCACCACCACATGCGTGTGGGTAAGCGTGTGTGGGCATGAGGCAGCTCCCACTGGCCAAGGGGAAGTTGGTCTAGACAGGCACCCCTGCGGGAATACACTGACAAATGAGGGATTTTCCACCCACTGCTCGCCCCCACACTCTGAGGCTGCCTGTGGCTCCTGCCCCAGCTGGGTTTAAGCCTGATCTGTGCACACAGGGCCATCACTGATGATGGTGCTCAGTTGCTCACCTTCAGATGCGTCCCAGCAAGGGACATGGCCAGGATGTCACAGCCACTCTCACAGCCAGAATGTGGGGGACAACCCCCCTGGTAACACCCAGGGCTTGCAGCCTGCACAGAGCCACCTGCCACTGTGGCTTTTGGGGCCCTTCTGACCCAACGTCATGCTCCCTGGTCCCCCTGACCTGCTGTAGTGTCCCCACCATTGCCCTGTGTGTGCTTTCCCCACACCTTGAGCTTCTCCTCCCCCATTCATCTGGACGCCCACTCCAGCATCCCAGGTGTGGATTTGCACTGTCCCCTTTCAGCCACCCCCTTAGGTCTTGTATGTCCCCTGTGCTGCCTCAGGGGGACATCACAAACACACAGAGCGCTGGGGAGGGGACAGGAGGTCCTGGCTGTTGGGACAGCCCTGCTCCCACGGTTTGCAGCTGGGCTGGCTGCACAGACACAGCCGGGGCGAGGAGCCGCCTCCGCAAGGAAACCCAAGGACAGGAGCAGCTCCCTCCTCCCAGTGCTCGGGATTCATGGTGAGGGGAGTAGCCCCCATTCCCCATGCTGCTCCCACCATGGCAGCAATCAGGGCACCCACAGCAGGGAGGATTTTACCTGTGAAAAGACACATCCCAATCCCAAACTACCCCCAAAACATTTTGAAAGAGCTGGGCAGGGAATTGCAGAGCAAGGGGAATAGACCCCTATGGGGCAGAGCCCACTGGCAGCCCACTGGCATCAGGGTGCTGGGGTGAAGACCACCCCTCCCAGCCTCAGTCCTGCAGGAAGCAGCCTCATCCTGTGTCATTCCCCGGATGTTTCTCTGCAGGCTCAGGCTGCAGCTCTGCCGTGGGGTTATTTTTAGCCAGCCCTGAGTGGGTGTGAGGAGCTGCTGCCGGAGCACCGAGAGCCCGGCAGGGAGTCCCAGGGAATGCTGTGCTGGGATGGGTGACATCTCAGCGCAGGATGTGGCCCAAAATGATCAGGATGGTGGTGGCACAGGGAGGACAAGGGCTGCTGGGGTGGCAGTCACTGATCCACATCCTGCACTGCAGAGGTCTCGGCCCCCAGCACCACCCTGGCCAGGGAGCCGGGTGCAACTTGGGGGGCTGGAGAAAGGGGGGCCTGTCTCACCAGGAGCCCCAGTGTGGTGATTTCTTTCTAAATGATGTGCCACTGCTGGGTTTCCTGTGGCAAAAACAGGAAGGGGGCGATGCACTGATATCCTGAGCGAGGGAAGGGGCAGGCAGGGTGTGGGGGGCTCGGAGCCCCCCGGGTGTCCCCGCTGGGATTCTGGGGGGAGTGGGTGGCCCATGGTCCAGTGAGATGAGGGCCAGACATGGGGGGGCCGCAGCCCAGCAGGACAGCCCAGCTGGATGGCTTTTCCTGCCTGGCCCCGAGTGGAGAGGAGCCGCCCTCGAGCAGAGATTGGAAAGGAAACGGGAAGCTGCTGCTGGACGAGAGATTAGCCCGGAGGCAGTGATGTCAGCCGGCTCCCTGATGGATGGGGGGCAGGGGGAGCGTGGCATGGGCCCCCCATCCTGGCCACACACGGTGTCAGACTGCCCCGGCTGGGGGAGGATGTGACTCCAGCCCTGGATCTCCTGATTTGCATTTCCTGAGCTCATGGATAGGTCTTGGGCAGCTCTTGGCCCCACCACCCACACCAGGCCCCCGAGCCCAGCAAGGAGCCCCCCTGCAGCCTGTCTTACCTCATGGTCTGACTTTCAGCAGGGCTTTTGCAGGAAAGGTCCAGTAGTTTTCCAAGCCAGCAACCTCAAGCTTTCCCCTCCCCACTCCTCCACAAAGCCCTCCCAGGGTCTCACATCTCTGCCATGCCCTGGCAGACCCTCCAGGCTCAGTCCCAACCCCACAATTCCAGCTGTTAAATGTCAAATTTACCCTCTAGGTATGAGCCTTGAGTGTCCCTCACCCTGGCCTTGCTCCCAAGAGATGCTTCCACCATCACCCCACACATCCTCCAGCATGATCCAGCATGGGTAGGGCTGAAGGAAAAGCAAAGCCTGCCTCAGGGTGCAGCAAAAGCTGATGGCTGGGAATGGATGGATCAATGGATGGATCGATGGATGGATCAATGGATAGATGGGGAGGGAGGGAAATATGGGTAGAGGGAAGGAAGGAAATGAGCAGAGGGATGGGGGGAAGGTTTGTTAAAGAGGTGGGTGGATGGATGGATGGATGGATGGATGGATGGATGGATGGATGGATGGATGGATGGATGGGCAGCTGGACACATGGACCCTGAGGGACAGTGTCATCCTGGGTACTGCCTGGGAAGAGGAAGGACTACACAGGCCTTTGTGCTGGAGGGATCCAACCTTCACTTTGATGTTTGCTTCCTCCAGCCCTTGCCAGCATCCTCCCAAAGCCCAATCCCCAGCCCCAGGGGTGTTTTCTGATCCTATCCATCTGCCTCTTCCAGGGAGCAGCCAAGACCTTCCTGCTCTGTGAACACCACAGCCAGGATGGGGCTCTCTGCCTCTGCCCAAGGATGCTGCCATCTAAATATAGATCCCATCAGCAGGTTGGCAAACCCTGAGATCAGGCAGGAGCTTTGAAACCTGCGCTGCAGAAAGTGAGGCTGATAGGAAGTCCTTGGGAAACATCCCAGACACAGCACACACCTCAGGGCTGCCAGTGCCCTGCTGTGCCCTGCTCCCTTCCAGCAAGCTCTGTGCCAGTTGTGTGGCTTCAGGGTGCTCCCTGGCTGGGGGATGCCTCAGCTCAAGCTGTCCTCACAGCTTGTTGGGAAGGGGAACTCCCCCCCTGGGAATCAGGTGCTGGGGCTCAGAAGAGGTGCCTGAGCAGGGAGTTCCTCCCTGCCAAGGGAACTGAGCCCCAATCCTGGCACTCAGGTGACTGTGGGGGGAGAAAGGAGCAGGGGAGAAGGTTTTCTGCACCAAACTGCCCAGTCAGCAGCCATCAGGATGTGGGTTGTGGGAGCTAGACCTTCTCCTTGTTCACACCAGTACTGCTGCTTGCCACTCTGGGCATGTCCCAGGGTGTTCCTTCCATCTGGGACAACGTTTCCCTCCCCGGTAGCCCATGTCTGCCTCCTGGCATCACTCCCAGCAGCAGGTTCTGGGGGATCTGGAGAGCATTGGCAGCAGGTCAGGGAGGGGCTCCTGCCCCCGTGGCCAGCCCTGGCAGGCACATCTGCAGGGCCGTGCCCAGCCCGGGCTCCCCAGCACAGCAGGCACAGGGAGCTCCTNTTTTGGACACAATGCTGTGCCATGTGGGATGACCCTG
>VXBX01006169.1:0-18013 GCA_013400415.1 Scytalopus superciliaris
TTTACTGGCTGAAGCATATAACAAATTCATCTATCCCTAAAGAAGATAAAGCTATGTATTTGAAAATTAAATAAGCATTTCAAAATCAAACAGTCAGAAAAAGGAACCAGAACGAATCTCTGAGAAAGTGTTATCTCACATTTTCTTTTAAACTTTCTATCAATCAGAATTGTTCTGTCCCAGTGGGGGGTACACCAGCCTCTGAATGACTGTAGCTCTAGACAAGGAATCTATAGTTGGACACACACTCGTATTTGTTTAGCTACAAATTCCTTGTCATCTGTTAGTGATAACAGTATGTTCTCCACAACATCAATGACAATCCTAAATGTGAGAACAGAAGAGTTATGACTTTATTTTGTGAAAGCCTTGTCTTGCTCTCACCAAACATGTACTACCCACTGAACCTGACTTGTTAAATTCTCTCATGCCAGAGATCTGTCAAATTATACCTGTACCAGTGTTCTGGTTTGAAAACTGATTTACAGTTCCTAACAAACCCAAATCAAGTCACTTGACAGTCTGATTTCAAATGAAGCAATAGCACACTTTTTGCAAGAGGTGAAAGAGACCTTCACAGAGAGACACTGGACTCTGTAAAATTGCCAGTCTCCAAATCACAGCAACTCTGCAATTGAGGTAGGACTGAAACTGCCAATAAAAAAAACTGAGCCAGGAGAAATGATCTGTCATTTACAGGAGAAATAGGCAATAAAGATAATATTTCCCACGTGGTTCAATTCCACTTCTTCAGCACAGTTTGAATATAATCTAATATAAATGTGCCCTTTCCAGAGCAACTGTTCTTACAGAGAGATTTACCTCAGCTTGATTTCAAGTATCCATTTGCAAGCCAAGGACCACGAAAAGCTTTAAAATACGATATTAACATAAAAGATGACAAATAAAAATGGTTCAGACATAAGTTCACAGACCAATAGAGGGCAAGGTACTAAGGGTATATTCCAAAGTTACATGGGTCTGTGCTACGTAGTGAGGTAGTTTTGGAACTGAGGGCATAAGAAACAGAGAGTCCTTAAGGAGACAAGGCTAACTGAGACAGCTTTGGTCTCTGCTCGTGTTCCTCAGCCCCCTTCACCGGGCATGAACAAGGGGGGCTGCCCTGTGGTGATGGCAAATGTGTGTGCAAGCAGTTATTTTAAGAAGAAAAGCCTTCATGAAGTGAACTGAGTGACAGCAAACACATCTACCCAGGACCTCTAGTCCATAAATTCTTGTGCATTAAACACAGCATTACCTTCTGGGAGTGTTACAAGCCTGAACCTTGCCTGCTCACAGCAGCTGTAACATGTTAATTGTCATGGACTACACCAATGTCGCTCTCCAAGCATGAACACTCTTACACAAGACTAAAGATACTACTCGCATGCTCGGTATGGTGATACAAACAGGGGAATACAGGAAATTGTATAAGCCCTATTTTATACATAGTTTCACAGAAACAGTAAATGGAGTTGTTGAGCACAGGCATGCAGGGAATTGACACAAGTCTGGATCAGACAGAAATCACCTGGGTGATTTTTGGAACCTTCTTTTGAGAGCCTGCCCGTGCTCAGACAGTGACCTGAGCATGTACACAGGCCACCTTCTGCCTGGGACTCGTGTAGCCATGAAAGTGTGGCAATGAATCACGGAATAATTTGGAGGTCACTGGGCTGGGCGTCCTACCCAAAGCAGGGCAAACTTTGAAGTTGGCGCCAGTCTGAGCCAAGAGGTGACATTAACTTGAGCTCAGCACTGTGTAATGCAGGATTAGCTGGAACTGGTGTGTGTCTGGAGGCCTCAGGCACGGCTGGGGCAGGCACGGCGCTGTCTGCACCTCACTGTGTTGATATGCCTGTTATCTCCTATGGGTTCTCACTGGAAGGGTTTGCAATTTTCTGCTCCCAGGCTAAACAGGGAAAGATCTTGGCATTGGCACACACACAAAAAAAGAGCTGAGGGACAACAAAGACACTTCTAACACCAGGTGCATGTTCTAAGGCGCAAGAGGCTAATGCCATGACAAAGTACTGATGTGGAAAATGACTTTAGCAGCCATTGATCCTGGGACAAACAAACCAAAAGATGTAATCAAAAGGTTAAACACTACGAAACTGCAAGGAAGTAAACAAGCAGACAACAGCCCAAAAAGAAGTGAGGGAAGAACTGGAAATGAAATACTCTCCTCTCCAGGTAGGGGACTAAGTTCCAGGCAGATTTTCAAAAATACTGAAAATTCTTTCCTGAAAAAGCCTTTCTACTGCAAAGAAAGGTTTTATATTCCCTCCATCAAAACTGATGAAACAGCTTATCCAAAATAATGATTTTTACAAGAGACACTAAGAAGAGGCTCCATGAAATCCACTGGTTTTGATATTGGTATTTTGTATGAAGGTGTTTCAGTAATGTTACCATGAAGGACATGAAGGGCAATGAATGGAATTTGACAGCATTTAGAAGGGAAGAGAACTCATGTGCTTGCGTTCCCTGACCTCCTTTGTTCTGTGGTGCAAGGTGAACCCTGTAACAGACACACATCAGACCAGCTGTTCAACAAAAAGCTCGTAGATTGACCTTACCGTTAATTTCAAATGTATTCTGTAAGAAAGGAACACTCTATTTCCTGCAAAAATAAATAAAATTGACAAGAACATCACCTTTAGCAGTGATATGAAGTAGAATATACTTAAAGAAAATAAACTGGCACTGTTTGCTTACATCTATAAGCTTCACATATTTGGTAAAATGCACTGGCAGAAAAAAATAGAGAGGAATTAATGTACACACAGTTTCGATTGGAAGGCCCTGAAAAGTGAGTCATTATTTTCTGTCTGCTCTGATGAGAAAACACAACTGCAGCCTCTGCTGCGTGTGAGCCCATATGGGCTGATGAGATCTGGGCACTGGCAGACAGAGGATGAGGATGGCTGTAAAGCCTTCACCACTGAAACCCTTCTGGGTAGGCAGGACAAGCCAATGGCAGCAGGACAAAGTCCTCAGCCTTCTCTACCTGAGACAGAAAGGCACAACAAAGTTCTGCTGGGATTTCCTAACAGACAAAGATCATCCACAGCACATCCTCTGGTGTGAAGAGCTTGCAGGGGTAGCTATTTTAAATACTTTATTACAACCATATCATACTCACACTGAAGTGAACAATATGCTTTGTGACTCCCCAGAATCTTTGAACAAATGTTCCTTTACTATTTTCAGTTGCCCATGCGGTTGGCAGAAAAAGGGTTCTGGGGAGATTCTGCAGGGGCTTCTGGACAAGGCAGGTGAGATTTGCTGGGACACTGCCAAGGAAAGCATGGGAAAGAATTATTTGTATTAATATAGCTACAAAGCTTTTCTTCTGTGGATTCCAAAGTACCCTACAAAGTTACAGTCTTTCACAGAGAAGAGGAAACTTACATCCAGAGATTGAAGGGTCAGCATCCCTGATCCCAGTGCCTTCCCTTTCCCTTCTTTCACACTGAGTAGGCACTGTGTTTAAGGAGATGGGGATAGGTACAGACAGATGAAGTGAACCATTTCTGCAGGACACAAGCATTAAGGTAGTTGCAGAAGCAATTTGGAGAATTAAGTGATGCAGGTCACCCATAATTTTCCTGTAATGTCAGATGCTAAGAACTTCATCCAGCAGTTCTTGTTATAGGTGACAACTGAATCCCTGAGTTTTAACATTAAACAAAACCCCAATACCTGTTGAAATAGCACCAGTATGAGATCAAAGAGAAACATCTGCAAAGAAAACAAGACAGGACTTCAAAGCCCTTCATTGATTCCCTCACACTAAAGTCACCACATCCCAAGGCATCACTCTGCATCTCCATCTATTTTGTGTTTAGATACCACAGCCACCACAGTGTCTTCAAGTGTAATTAACTGACACTGAAATTGCTTATGCTGCTGCCATCCCACGAAGGTCTTGGAGGCTGGCACACATCCCAGCTCATTACTCACTCTAACACAAGATGTCAACAAATCAGAGCGAGGACTCTGCTCACTGTCGGTGTTTCAGAGCATTCACCGTGCACGTTCCCTGCACAGGCAGTGGGCCACGCTCAGCCTTGCCTGGCTGGGCCAGTGGGTCTGTGATGAGCTGCTAGAGACCTTAATTTGGCTGATTCACTGGTAGGAAGTGAAAGTCCCACACACTTCATATCACCTCTGTGGAAACACTGCATCCTTGAAGAGCCCTTTTAAAGGTTAATCCGTGATGATCAAATAATAACTTTGATTCAAACATCCTAAAAAAGGGGACAGGGATTAGAAAGGGCTGAGTGAAGTCCCTATGATTAGCAAAATAGCACTTTGCGATGTCTGGAATTTTCATTGTTTCACAGAGTAATTGCATCACCATTAGACTTGGACACAAGGAAAGCAGCAGCAGACAACTCTGGTGGTGGCTGCATTTCTAGCAGTGCACATACAGTCTGCTCCTCCAGGGCCCCACAAAATTAAGAAAACAGTTTTTTCCCACTTTTTGCCAAACATCATAATAAATATGGCCACGTGACAGAGCAAGGTATGACACACAGTTGTAACATCAATGTCCAAGGGAGCAACATCAACCTTGGTATGAGTCTCATGGCTCAACACAAGAACTGTTAGTCCAAGGAGACTCTCTGAAGTGGACAGTTTTAAGTAGTGTCATTCTCTCACCACTCCCAGAAGCCTCTTAATGACACAGCTGTGTCTGCCCTGTGAATATTTTGGAAAATTCAGGTGGTGGCAAAGTGTTGGAGGCTAGCTGAAAGTAGTATGAGTCTGGAAAGAAAGAAGGGGAATACCACATAGTTTCCTTGCATAATGTCTGCTGAAAAGTCATTCTGCTCTAATATTCAGACCCCTCTTGTCCTGTGGAGCTCTGGGTGCTGTATCAGTGCAAACCTTGTCACGGCTTCACTAGTTGTAGCTGGGAAATAGATGGGAATCACTGTATTGTTGAAGTCCATGCAGTTATAAAAATCCTAAGCAGAACCTCAGGCCTTATGAAGACCATTCCCAGCCCTGGCAATGGACATCTGCATCCTCTTGTGCCTGCACAGAACCATGACCAGCACGTCATTGAGTCCCTGCCACAAGTTAACCTTATGCAAAAAGAACAGGGACTTTAAGCTTCCCTTCAGAACTAATAATGTGATAATAAACAGAATGAGATGCAGATGATGTGAAGTGCAGGAGCACAACGTTAATGGGATAACACTGACATGGATACAGAAATTAATATCTATACTGTAATGACATGGGGTGGTTGCTGGATTATTGAAGTCGGTGAAAATGATGTTAAAGGGTGGGGCAGTGAAAAATTTGTTCTCTATTTTTGCATATTGTAAGTGACCAAGCAGTCATCAGACTTGTAACCTTGATCTGAGGACAAAGCTGAAAGAGCCACATAAGCCCCAGTTTGCACTGGATGGCAGATCAAATCCACTGCATTTGTCCCCTGGACTCCTTGGGTGCTGCTCTGTCACGGTAAGTGCAGAGCCTGCTGCAAGATCCATGAGTACAGCACCCCAAAGCTTGTGCTGAAAAGCTGATATGATGTTTGTTCAGACAAATTTAGCAGACACAGAGCTCTACTCTTACAAAGGAAAGACCTCATCAAAGAGAGCTTCTAAGGTAAATACATCCTCTTAGGAGGGCCTTATCTCTGCCCGGCAGATCAAAGAGCACTCCTGCTCAGCTCCACAGCATGCAGGCATTATCACCAGTCCCCTGCAAAACAGACTGCCTTGCTTGATGACTTGCAGGCCTGTGAGACGTGCATCACACATGAAACTCGTGATGATGAGTTTGGGGATTTCTAACAAACAGATATGTAATGTCAGACTATCATTTAGGAACCTAAACTAACACCCTGACCTTTAGAACACAGAAAGCTCCACAGCACCGAAGGAGTCCAAGTGAAGGGGCTTTTCAAAGATACAAATTAATTTTATTGGCCCCCAAAAAGGGATGACTCAAAAATGTATTTGAAAATGTTCCCAGGACCTGCATGTGCCGTGAAACACTCATTAGTCACCAACACTTGTGATTTTATAAAAATGCTTTCTGTTTGATTTTTTTTTTCCCTCTGGCTCCATTGCCAAGTGAAAGAAACACACACAGAAAACAGACCAGGTAGGAGGAGGTGGCAAAATTTCTTATACCCAAAGTGCTGTCACATCTACAACACTAAGCTTGAAGATGGCATTCTTAGGTCACTTCTAAAAGCAGTGATTTCCAATAAAAGGTTTGATCTTGAAGGAATAATGTCACATCTGAGGGGTTATGAAAGGGATAGTTATTCTTTCAGTGGAAGAAGAAACTTCCTACTTGTCTCAGCAACTTGAGGTAGGATTTGTTATAAAAATCCTACTCTGCTGACAGAGAAGATGTTACTGCTGGGAAAGGATGAGTAGTTAGTTACCTTTCACTTTCAGGTTCACTGGACGTGTGATCTGCTTTGACTGCCCTCTTTCATCCTTCCTGGGAATGTTCTGGAATGGCTGGAATGTTCTGCTGCAAACAAAATGCATAAAAGGGAGCAAATGAACCTGAGGCTACAAGCGAGTTACGTAACCAGGCATGGATGATCCTGCACCAGTCAACCTCCCATGATGTAAGGGTGATGATATCAGCATGAATATTTCACCCCCTTCTGCTTTTGCTCTGATCCCTGGGCAGTCTCCAGCAAATTGTGTCAGGGATCCCTCCTCTCCCTCTTCTGGGATTCACCAGGCCTGACCACCACCACTGTGCTTCTTTGTGTTTTGGCATCTGACTATGAGCTCCTCCACAGCATCACTTCCTCTTGTCTCTAAGGATCTGTGATGCTGTTTCATCTGCGAGTTGGGTACTTTGGTACCTCTTTGGCTTCCGGACTAAATGACTTCTTCAGTGCCACACACAGACAGAATGGGAAACCTGGATCCTACATTGTTGTTCTTGGGCTGAGTTAAAAGATCCTGTGATAAAAAACCTCCACTTTGAGATTATGTGCCTCACAAAATGCTAGTAGTATAACCGGAAAACATTGTGTACTACATTAAAAAAAGGTTCATATGTTCTAAGAAGAGGAGAGCAGAGAAGTTAAAAAGCAGAATAAATAAGACCTTGAC
The DNA here is from genome assembly GCA_013400415.1 of Scytalopus superciliaris. Taxonomy (NCBI): domain Eukaryota; kingdom Metazoa; phylum Chordata; class Aves; order Passeriformes; family Rhinocryptidae; genus Scytalopus; species Scytalopus superciliaris. The sequence continues at coordinate 7,113 of VXBX01006169.1, forward strand.
TAAAAAGAAGCTTGCAGTGCACTCAAAAAACCCCTCAGCACACCAGTTTAACACTGCTTCAAATTTGTCAGAGGCAGAAATGAACTGAAATAATTTTAGCCATTATTCACCATAAAGGCTATGTCTTCATGGCAAAAAAGACATGTTTTACACTGAGTTAGTTACCAGCTTCAATCAGGTACACTGTGCATGCACTTTAGTTATATGATCCCATATCTGTCTTCACAGAGGTTTTGCTTCGCTCAGTCCACAAGACAGAGATGCAGAGGAATTTACTCTGACTCACCAGATCAGATGAGTCCCATTAGTTCCAAGTCAAGAGCACAGAATGAATCAAAGTGTCTTTTTCAAGCAGAAGAGCTCTGCCAGAAAGAGCAATGGGAACAAAGCTCAGGAGAAAGCTGAGCAGGAATATTACTAAGTTAATAAGAAAAGCCAACAGAGAGATTTGAGGAAGACAAGGGAAGGAATTTATGCATTAACTTGTGCTGTTACTGTGGGATTTGCCCATTTGTAGGTATTTGAACCACAGTCCTCCTCCCCTGAAAATCAATGACAAAACTTCCCCTGATGCACCGTGCAAGGTCTGGCCTTGCGTGGCAATTCATACCTTGAAATGTACAAGAGAATTAATCCTTCCAGTCTTGGTGAGAGAAGAGATGTTTACATGGTCCAAAGACTCTCTCTCTCTCTCTCTGGCAACTCAGAAAGAGAGAACTGCCTTTCTCCAAGTCACAATGTACATCCTTGGCAGAGCTGGGAGGGTCTTGGAAAACTGTAGGGTGCAGAAATCCCAGTTCTGAGCTCAACCCATGTGTTAAACAGATCACAGTTTTTAATGCTGACAGAAGGGTTCTGGGATCATCTGACTCTGTGTCCTGACAGTTCCTCTTACAGGCTTCATTCTCCCCTCTCTATGCCATCAATTCACCTGGTAGTAGAGGAACATTTTCAGGGTAGTGATGAGATACACAAAAAGGGTCAGCAGCCCTGCAACTAAGAGAGAGGAGAGCAAAACCATTAGAGTGAAGCAGGAGCTCACACACCAAGTGACCTCAACTTCCCAAGCACAGACAGTGCAGGAAACTCCCCTACATTTGCTAATCTGACTGAAGATATTTCTGTTCACACAGTCTGAGAGATGCCTTCAAAATAGACATCTAAAAATCATTCTCTGATCTAAAATGAGAGACATTGATGCTCAGTTGTGCAGGTATAATTTTATTTTATACATACTTGGAACTAAACTCAGCCCAGCTGCATTGTCAGCACAGATACAGTGTTTGCCATGAGGGGCCTCCTGAAACCGAGAGGATGGAAGCACTCAGGCTCATCCTGGCTGGAATTTGCTCAGCAGTGAGATACAGGGACCCTAATGAGAAACATGCTCTGCACTGGAAAGGGCAACAAGGACATGCTGTCAGTGAGGACATCAATCACACCACCAAAAGCAATTGTTTGGCAACACGTGAGCCCAGAGGTGCCAGAAAAGCTGTCCGTCTGCCCCAGGATTTGGAATAGGAAGCAACTGTGTGAGGGTGTGTTTGTATTTTAATAGCAGACAGTATAGATAGTTAAAACTATAGAACACAGCAGAAAAAAACATCGACCCTCACTCTAATACCTTTGTCTCTTCCCAGATATCACTGTACCGTTTAGATGGTGCCATTAAATCTCTGTTTACACATAGCAAGCCCTATGAAAACAGGGACACGGAGGAAGTGATTTCACCCCCTATCCTTCATTATTGCACTTGATTGAATTTCAGCCACAAGCCTGGTGATGCCACATCTCAGTGGGGGCTCACATGCACACGGAGAGGCTGCAATGTGTTCTGAGTCTGTTCTGAGGGAGCCATCCCCAGACACACACAGGGCATCAGCAGCACAGGCCACAGGAGAAAGAATCACATTTGCTGCAACTTTCTGAAGTTCCCAGTGATTCAGTTGTTTCAGCAGATGGAGCCATTGCAGTATACACCATGGATTGAAAACTAGGCCAGTTCAGCCTGTTCAAAGGGAAAAAACCTTCTGCCTGCTATGAGGACATTTTCAAAAGAATCCTTGGCTGTATCCAGGCAAGTGTGTGTCACTTAGGCAACTACATGCTCTTTTAACAAATGGATTGGTTTGCCCTGAATGTCCGAGGACAGATTTTTAGATCTACACTTTCATTAGTAATTATACATTAGTATCATGACCAAAGCTTATGATTTTAACGTGCATTTGAAAGCTGGCAGTCCCCAAATCAGGCGCACTCAGTAATTCTGGTATATGAAACCCAACCTTTGCCATGATAACCACCCAGTTCCCCTTATTGGTGCCAAACTTCATTTTTTAAAGGCCGGATGTCACTGCCATGGAAAAGGCCTCTGGCTGCAGTCACTAAATTATTGCATTGTAGGATACCCCTGACTGATGCAGTGAAGCTTTCAGAATATTTGCATTAGGAAAGTAATTCAAATAAGAATAGAACAATTCAAGTTTCCAGAAATACATTCACTTATGAGTATGACCCCTTAAAGGTTGTAAGAAGATAACTCTGATCATAAACTTGGGCATGAAACAGAGAGCAATTCATGGTACAATTAGAATTTGAGATAAATGGATTAAACATCTCCTGCTCAACCATCTAATTAAGAAGAAGTTGTATTCATCAAAGGCTGCTGTTGACATTATACATTACTGAAGGGGAATGGGGATTTAATATCTCCTTGGTATGCAAACTCATTACCATTTTCCCTGATGGAGTCTGCACAGATATACAAGGGGCAGAGATTATGACACTTAATATAGAAAGACAAAATGCCAGCAAGAATTAACCCTGGATTTGCATGCTGTGTAAGAGCCACTCATAAGCTACGCAGGAGTAATTTGGCGAGTCCACCCCAAATGCTTTTAAATGCTTTGTATTTTCAGGGTTAAAGATAGTACAGCAGCTCTTCTGCAGTGACAGCCATATCAGCTCTGGGACAGGTTGCCATTGCACTGCTGTGCTTATGGTAAAGCCCAAAACAACTCTCTCACCTGGAGCTGTGGCTTTCCCTCTACAGACCATCACAGCAGGTTTGTTATTACATCACCCATGGATGGCTTGGCCTTATGAGTAACCTGCCAAAAATCAAGAGGAATTGGTGAAATCAAGACCTCACAGAGGGCTGGGCAAAGACCAAAGGAAAAGGAAACTCTGCCATGCGTTTCCACTGAAGGCTGGAGCTCTAGCTTCTAATGTATCATTCCATCCCAGTCTCCAAATCAAAGATTTCCCATTGCACTAACTCCTGTGGTAGTTTAGGACTGAAACAGTGACTGAAATTGAGGCCACAAACGCCTCCTCATTTGGGAATAATTCTAAATTTAGACTCTAATCTTCAAATGAATGTATGAAGCTGATCTACCTCACTGCATTACTAATGTTCTTTACAAATATATGATGTCCTAAAGGCATTTTGTTTCCCTCAGTGTATATGTGGCAAAGATTTGGATTATAAGGATGGATTCTGCTAGAAATGCTCATCACTACGCACAGCAAACACAATTAAGAAGGAATCAGTTCGTGCACCTTTTCAAACACCTTTTTGTAAAAACTGCAGGAAGCACAAGCAAAACAGAAGCTGAAAAGAAGGAAACAGTAAACCAAGAAGAAATAACTGTGTTCTGTGCTGGCGTGATGACATGGTTGGTCTGTGTGCTCAGAGGCTGGGCAGGGCAGAACCTCCTGGCAGCAATGGCAAACCAGAACTTCTTTGGGGATCGTCAATCAGGCAGCTGCAAGTCAGGAGTTGCATTTTTGGAGCTGAAGCTTCTGAGCCCGTGGGCTCAGCAGAGGTTATCTGGAACTGACACAGTGAAATGATGAGACTGCAAATAAGACAAAGCACATTCCCAGCCAGCTGCTCAGTCATCCTCCTGTAAAGGTCAGACCTCCCTCGTGAGGAACCTTCTGGGGATGAGGTACCTTGCAATGACATCAAGATGAAAAATCTGGGCAGAGACTCTGTATGAAACTACAGTTTTAAACTACTCCTTTTAAAACTGTGTAGTACAGGAGTGGCTCTTCAAACCTTGTCATACCAACCTGCTGAATTAGGGAAGGGAATCAATACTACTCCCTGACATCTCAGCAGGCTGGGTTTCTGTGAGACAGTAACTTTGAAAACTAAATGCTAATTTAAATTCAATGTTTTTAAGAGTGTAATTCCTAATCAGCTTTGCAGAAATAGCCAGCAGTTTTGGTGTGGACAATCAGAGTGAATTGGGACACTGCCATTTTGTCCACAACTAATTATTTGGAAGGAAATTGAATGCAAGGGAAAATGTAAAAATAGGGGAAAATGTAAAAGCAGAGCAGAGCACCACACAGGCTGCTGTGAAGAAAGGTAACTCCAACCCAGACAGATCTAGTACAGTGCTCTGTCACAAAATTATTCCTAATGTTTAAAGCCAAAGTAGGCTTGAATGCAAAGGATGTTATAAACAACCTGCTGCAATTTTAAGCAATTTGCATAAGACCTTTATCTTCAAGGTCTGACTCACACATTTCACTGTGTCAGAGCTGAGCCTTGGTCTGTAGAATCAGCTCATTAGGAACCACAAACCCTATCATGTTTCACCTGAAGCAAAAAACAACTATCATCCAGTCTGACATCTCTACCAGAAAGCCGTAGAATTGTAAGCATTTGGAAATGGAGCACAGAAAAAACTCTGTACTGCATACAGGTCTCAGAAACAACACAAGGGAAAGATAAAAACGTATATGACACAACACCCCATGGATGGAGACCTTTAGTCAAAAGAGAAGAAAATCGAAACATTTGCACTGATGTACCAATTAAGAGAGGTATCAATGTCTATAAGGACTGCTAATTGTAATATTGAAAGATGTTATCAACAAAACAAAAAAATCACCCTTGATGAATGGCTATAGTTGCACTTTCTCTAGTGGATTGACATCTATATATACCATGGAGTTATTTAGTCTTAAATTCTGTGGGGAGATGGGTTTTTGAACTCCATGTTTTGAAAACAAGATCTAAACCCATCAGTCACCTCAATGAGATTATGCTGGGTTTGCCAAACCTTCCCCAGTTAATGTGCTTTTCTGTTATTTTACTAGCTCTGCTTGTAAATACAGGATTATAAGAAAAATGAGAAAATCAAAAGATATGCAGCTTCTCCCAGAAGAGGTTAAAACGCTGTCAGAAATCCTCATCTGGGTTTGTGTGATAAAGCCTGCCTCTGAATACAAGCCACAAAGTCCAGAAAAAAACCATTTGCTTTTAAAACATCCCATGGGGGTTTGTCACTTTGGAATATAAAATTCCTGGATATTTAGCTGATGGCACTTGCACCCTGCTGACTTACTGGCAATGAGATTTATTGCTGGGCATGTACAGGGGTGTTTCATGAAAACCAAGATAAACTTTATAAGATCACAGAGCAGTCCACGCCTGACAGAGCAAAGCTGTCAGATCTGAGGATACACCGAGACAGGATGTTCTCAGAACTACAGAGCCACTCAGCTGTCAGACGATGCAAGCTGCCTGTCTTGTCTCTTCTTCGCATTCCCACACACTCTGAATCATTGGAATTCTTCCAGATAGGATGCTCAAAATGAACTGCATCATCCCCTTAATCCCTGGACTCCAGTGTTTAATATCTCAAACTCTCCCCACGCACCGACACCTGGAATCACTTGCCTGGTCTGGCAAATGATAGCGGGTAGAGAGGAAGCTGCAGGACCCCACAGGCATCCACTTGTAGCAGGATGCTCTGCTTAAGTGTGCATAAACCAGCTCAAATCCTATGTGCAAAGTGATCAGTGCTGCTTTTGGTGTTGAAGAATGCCGAGCCCAGCCTGACTCATCAATCCCAAAGTTAAACATCACAGGATGTTTCACTGATGTTGTCAGGAACGATGTTTCCTGACAGAAACTGGCACCTGGGAGGATTTGGCAGACAAAGCCCCTGATCAAGGAACCAACAAGTGATAGTGCTGATAAGTTATTTAAAGCTGCTGAGTTGACACAGCCAGGAGACATCTGACTGACAGTCCATCACTTAATACTTTAACAGCCCAGTCCCACTTTTTAATGGGAGGGTCTTCTCAAACACCCCTTCTCAGAGTGTGTGGGGATTCCTCCCTTGAATGGGGACACCTCTCAAGGTCACTCCTCGAGGCTGAGCAAAAGAGCTTTGCCCACAATCATTGGTATGGGTGAATAACATCAATCTCTATTTAATCAATATTTTGCTAGCTTTGATATAATTGCTTCAATAATGCTGCAATAAATAGTGCATAGTACTAGTATTTATAGCTACCTATCACTGTGTAGTAAATAATTCTGATTAAGATAGTTCAATCTAATCACTATCAATTCAAACAAATAATTTATTTTATTCCTATAAATATATTTGGTTTACCGTCCTAAATCCTGCAGAACGGAGTTATGTAAATGCTCAATAACACCTATATAATCCTTTAGACATAGACCATTGACCAAGCCTGGGGCTAAGGTTGGAACCAGCCACATCTTGTCTCTGAGAAGGAGTTCAGAAAGCAAGGGGGTCCTTTCTGCTCCTCGTGACTCAGTGGGAGGGTCTCCCTGGTTAAACCTTGTCTGAAGCTTCCATTCTGCCCAGGATGTCTTTGAGCAGCTCAGGAATCACTGCTCTCAGCTCACCTCGGGATAATTTCCCGTCATTGCCAGCAGCCACCTCTCTGTCTCCCCATGACACCAGGAATGCAAGCAGGGATCTCTGGATTTGCCCTGTTCCTCGTGGACCTCCTAGTTGTTATTATACTAATAGTCTTTCCCACTGGGGCATGGAATTTTTGGTGTGCTAATTCTGAGTATAATCACGTAATATTAGCCAAATTTTCAGTATGTATTCAGTGTAACCTGATGTTTCTACAGTGTTTTTTTATATTGAAGGATAAAAAAACTTCTTCATAAGCTATGAACAAGATTCTTTACTTGATGACATGATGCAGTGTGTTCCAGCAAGGTGCCGTTAGATTTCTCTTCCTGTATATGTTCAGAAAAGGAAAAGTTTGGATCCTTCCCTACTCTAGTATGCCTCAAAAAAACATGGGACTGCCTGATCCTTTATCCATGGTCCAGAAACGAAAAGCAGCAGCCAAGAGGCAATCAGATTTAAGGTATTCAGAAATTCTTCTGCCCAAAGGCACCCAACCACGGGCCAAAAGGAGCATTCACACTCTGACAAAGCCCTGGAATATCAGCATTCAGCTCATCTACTGTTGATGGATGAAGGGCTGGAGTAATGCTGGTAACACTGAAACCATGGTTCAAAGAGCACAGGCAGCTGAAAATATGACTGAATCCTCTCCAGCTTGTGATCCTGGGCCAGTGTATAGACAACGTGGCAGATAATTCAAGCTCTTATTCTAAATCTTGAAAAACATGTAATGTTGCCTGGGTTTTTTTTCAGCAACTCACTTAATAAACTCTCCAGAATAATGTGAATGAGAGTGAGAACCTAGAATGAACAAAAGGATATAAAGAGAAAAACATGCAAACTATTTGTGGTCAGATTTACAATTGCTTATTTGAGTCTGAAAGACAAAGAATAGTCTTTTCTTTACAGGGGAAAAATTTGTCGATTTTAGCTTGCTTTTAGTGGAAATATCCTGGATAGCTCAGGAAAAAATCCCCCACATCATTTAGAAAGTGAAGCTCATATAGCAACCTACCCCTGTCTCTTCCTTTCAAACAGGTCATCAGTTTCTAGTTTTTATGTAATTTCCAAAAAATAAAGCTTTCTTCTGTGCACAAAGATTGATTCATTAGATGTTTTTGTCTCTGGGCATTGAGCAGCCTTTAGCTGAATAGAGTTGGAGTTCATGCAACTTAATTGGAAGAGCATCATTTCCAAGATCTTCCTAGGATATTTACTATGAATGGTGAGACAGAAGAAAAAGGAATTGCTGAGGTTTAATATTTTATGCCATGGAAAGGACTCATTGTTTTGCTCAGCAGCTTGAGTACTTTACAGGTAGGAAAGGGTCTCCCTGTCAAGAGTGAACACAATACTATTCTTTCATCCTCATAATGTGAGTGGATGTGAAAGAAACTCTAACACACGTGAGTTTTCTTCTCACATCATCACAGTCACCCTGAGACACCAAGAGTTTGACAAATCTCAGCACGTTAGAATTTATTGCAGATACACAATTCCGCACAGTAACCAGCAAGTTCCTTTTCTCGATGAAGGCTGTTATCACAATTACCATTTCCCCACACTTCTAAACAAAAGCAATAATAAATTGTCATCTAGGGAACTCCGAAGGCAAAAAAACACCAACAATTTTGGGAGCATTCCCAACTAAACAATGAAAAGTTTTAGCAATATTGCACCACTCTTTAAAACAAGAGATCTTCAAATGCCTGCTGATGACTTAACTGTGACTTACCAGAAAAACTACAAAAGGGTTAAAAAAAGCCTTGGAAAATGCTGAATCCACTCCCACATAACAAGAGTGAAGGACAGCTGGGACAAAATATTGGAGTTCTAGAAATGCTTCTGTTTTGTCAAAAATTTTGTTTGCAATACAAGTTATAGCATCTGCTTTATCTTATGACTTCAATCCTTTTTTTAGAAAGTGCATAAAAGATTTTGAAATTCATTGTACAAGCTGGGCAGAGTCCCTGGTGCTGCTGCTGCCTTCTGGCTGAGAGAGCCTTGGCTGGCAGATGGAAGTCAGAAGCCAGAAGACCCTTCCCACAGGATGTTTAGTTACCCTAAATTCCTACATTTCTTCTGTGGCTGTTCCCCCCTCTGCAGAATGTGACACAATCCTCCACACCTCCTCCACGTGGAAAGGAATGAGACCCTGAAATGTAAATATGAATATGGTGTATCATTAACTCTGTTTCTGAACCTCTCACATTTGCAGATAAACTGAAGGGGAAAGTGTGTATCTCCTCGGTTTAGCCACCGACTTGTGCTGCTACCCCTTCTCCTTCAGAAAATAAGATTGTACTGGACTGCGGAATCAGCCTCTTGGAGAGCAGCATTTTTTCCTCCGAGGTGGCACTCAACTCCCTTAGGGTAATCCTGCTGAAGCCAATTGGTTTGCTTGAGTTTTACGCCCGTATTTGCACAACAAAAGGGTTGCAAAAGCCTGCGCAAAGACACAGTTCGACTTGCAAATAAGCACTCCCACTGCCAGGGGCAAGTTAAGTGATCAAGGAATGCAAATTTGTTGAGTGTCAGTTCCAGGAGGGGAAGGGACAGCTAAAGTAGCTGGAACGTGTTGCCCTCCATCAGTCTGCTCTCAGGAATCTGAACTCCACATGCCTGAGATCCATCGGTGCGCTCAGGATCCTTCGGCCAGGGATGTTCAGACAGCAAACCCCTGTCACAAAAAGCTCAGCATTTCTTTGTGGGCTGGATTTTTACAGCACATGCTGCCACGGTACGTGAGGGACACACAAGTGACAGGAGTACATCATCCCGAGGTCTCAGTCTGCACTGCCTGTGCTCTGTTTTTCTTAGAATGAAATAAAATAACGCAAGATTTAATAAACCGGTTCAAATGTTATTATTTTGCATGGGTTTGACTTTGATGACGTTATTAAAATGCCAGCAGGCTAATTGATGATGAGAAAATAATAACAAGTCACAGTGGATCCAGCCTGAGCAAACAACAGCAGGAAGAATGCTGGGGTCATAAGAATTAAAAGATAATTAAAGATGCATTGGATAACGCCTTAGTCATGGACTGAAAATGTCATTAAAGAAATCATCAAACCACCTATAAATAACTCTCTGATTATTTTTCAGGGAAATTGTCAGGTGTTTCAACTCTGCTCAGTTGTCAGTGTTCCTTCCTCAGCAGAACAAAGACTGGAATATTTACCAGATTATTTAAATGTTGTTTTATAGACCACTGTGTGTAGAAAGAATAATGTTTTTGGCATATACAGCTTAGGGAATATCAAGAAAACTTTAATGTGATGAAAAATGAACTAATTTTGAAGCAACAAAAGAAAGAGCCAAAAAAAAAAAGGCACAAAGATAAAAATTCAGATAGAAATGGAGCATAACCACAGCATAACTACAGTTTTTATCCTTTTACAACCAAACCAAGAACTTAGCACAGGGTATTTGATTCTGCCATCATAATATGACTTCATTATTTGTTTTACAGCACTAAAATAAATTACTTTGAGACGTAGCCTCCCCTTGAAATCCAAGGTGTACACAGCTCATTAGTACTGCCTTCTGCCTACTCAGCACAGCCACATCCCTGTGCTCTGCAAGATGACCCACATCCTTAATTGCCAAGGAGGAAAATGGGCACAACCAACCCCACGGGCAGCACTTGCCTGGCTTTCCATGAATGGACTGGTGTGTTCACAGGGATGGGTTTGAGCCACAGGGCACCCCCTGCCTGCAGAGCAGCCCTGCTGAGGGGCCACACCCTGCAGGGGGCCAGCAGGTTGCCCCCCATTCTGTATTTGAGCCCCAATCCAGTCTGGGTTTCCTCCCCTTCCTGACCCTGGCTCGGATCCAGTCCGAGTTTTCCCCATTCTGTATTCCAGCAGCGATCCAGTCCGGGTTTTCCCCCATCCGGGATTCCAGCTCTGATCCAGGCCGTGTTTCCCCCCCATTCCGTATCCCGACCTTAATCCAGTCCGGGTTTCCCTCCACTCAGAATTCCAGCACCGAACTAATCTGGCTTTCCTCTCATTCCCTGATCCAGTCCGGGTTTCACCGCCCCCCCCTCTGCTCCATTCCGTATCCCAGCACTGATCCAGTCCGGGTTTTCCCTCAAGTTGGGATTCCAGCCGCGATCCAGTCCGGGTTTTCCCCTCCCCATTTGGGATTCCAGCCACGATCCAGTCCGGGCTTTCCCCCCCCCATTTGGGAGTC
>VXBX01006169.1:18804-35468 GCA_013400415.1 Scytalopus superciliaris
GCGGGAGCCCCGACCCGGCGGGTGCGGGCCCGGCCCGGGCCATGTCCGAGGCGTATTTCCCGGTGGGCCCCGGGCTGGGGCTGGAGGAGAATTTCTTGTCGCTGGACGATATCCTGATGTCGCAGGAGAAGCTGCCGGGGCGCGCCGAGAGCTCCCTGCCGCGCCTGGCCCTGGCGCTGGGGACCGGCAGCGCCGAGTCCGTCCCGGAGGTAACGGGGGGGCCGGGCCGGGCCCGGGGACAGGGACAGGGACAGGGACAGGGATAGGGACAGGGACAAGAACCGTCCCCCCTGCAATACGGGGCTGCCCGGGGCAGCCGCCTCACCCCCAGCCCGGTCAGGCCGCTGTTTGCGGTCACTACGACGAAATCGGTGCTTTTCTTAAAGTTACTTTTGCTTTTATTACGTGCGCTTTGTGTGTTTGGGTTTTTGTGTTTCTGTGTGTTTTTTTTTGTGTTTTGGTTTGGGGTTTTGTTTTGTTTTGGGGTTTTGTTTTGGTTCGAGGTTTTGTTTTGTTTGGGGTTTGTTTGCTTGTTGGTTTTGTTTTGTTCTGTTCTGTTTTTTCCATTCTGGTGTTAAAACAACCTGGCAATTATTACGACTGTAGAGCATCAATAAAAAATCTCGCTTTCCCGAGTCCAGCAGTAAAAACGCCTCTAAAGCGTGTCTGGTTTGTGCTGCTGTCACAGTTCTGAAAACAAAACTGGGGGTTTTTTTTGTAGTGCTGGATCTTCATTAGTGAAGTTCGTTGTCTGTCTTTGGGGCCTCTTCATGTGTCTTTTCGTGGGAAGGACGAGTTCTGGTTTCTCTCATTCCTCCAGGGATCGAAGGTGGAAATCCCCCTGTGGCTCGCTAAAGGGCTGCACGACAGCAAAAGGAGAATTATTTCTGTGGAACTTCCAAAGATTTACAAGGAAGCCTGGAGGACAGTGTTCAGTGCTGATGCCAATGTGGTTGATCTGCATAAAATGGGGCCCTACTACTATGGATTTGGCTCCCAGCTCCTGAATTTTGACAATCCGGAGAATCCTGAGATAGCTCAGAGTATCCTGCAGGCAAGTATCTGAACTAAGCCTTGAAATTCAGGTTTGCATTTTTCTGTCTTCCTGTTGTTCCCAGATGCTCAGCAAATCTTCAGAAAAAATACCCTGGTTTAATCCAAATGACTTCTGGATTGAATATGAATTTCTAGATCAAGCTGTGGGATGACCCTGTTGACTACTACTGAAAGCCTCAAGTGCATCCAGAAATGTAATTTTAGCCTAGAGTTTCCACAGTGTAAATATGATGTTTCAAAAAGTCCTGTAAAACAGGACTAGAGGAGATGTAAGGTCATCTGACTGTGCCTGTGCTGCAAGACAGAATTAATTCACTCACTCTTGTTTCCGTTTTTCTGCCCTGTTTTTAAAGCTCTGTAACAATGAGACCTCACACTGCCCTGGGCAATCTGTTTCAGTGCTTCTCCCTAATCGTAGAAGGTTTGCTCTAATGTCTAAACCAAAGCTCTTTCACAGCAGTACAATCTCCGTTCTGTTTGTCTCATACAAAGTAAATCCTGAGGACAGAGTATTCTCTTCCTTCCTGCAGCAGTCTCAGTTCATTTGATATCTCTCTGTGGGTCACGTTTTCTAATCTCTGATTGTCCTTCCAGTGGATCTGTGTCTGCTGTGCCATGCCCTGAACAGCAGTCTCATCTCAGGATTTGTGCTGATGAAAACAAAAGGATTATTTTGTGAATTTTGTGGGCTGTGATGCTCTTTGTTCACTGAGGTGCAGCATCTTGTTTGTCATGATGCAGTGACTGCTCTGCTTGGTTTGCACAGTGAGGTGGTACAGGTTGCATACACAGGCAATTGTTTCTCTTCCTGGCTTTGTATGGTTTCCTATTTCTGCCTTAATGCAAAACCTGGTGTTAGTCCTGGCTGAATGACAGCCTGTTATTTTCACACCTTCTAATTTTTCAGGATCATTATAAATTAAGCGTTCTGCTCCACAATATGCCTGCAGTCATTCCTCCTTCTCCTGCATGTTATTGGCTGATTTAATAAGCACATCATCTATTACTTTAGTAAGCTTATTAATTAACATCTCAAACAGTACTTGGTTCCAGATAGACCCCTGTGGAATTCCACTCAGTATGTTCTTCCCACCTGACAGAAGCTATGGGTGGTCCTTGTCTTTCCCAACCATCTATGGGTGGTCTAGCTAAATCTTCCAAGAATGCTCCATGACAGATACCCCTCCACTGCTTTTCCTCCCTGTGCAAGGCCTGGCATCCTTCCTTAACAGGAAATGAGGCTGGTCCCTCAGTTTGTTCTTGGCAAGTCCACGTTGGCTGTTACTCTTTTATTCTCTTGCAGAAGTTTATGTATAGTCTGCCTGTTCCATTATGTTTCCAGCAATTGATACTGATGGATTTATAATTCTCTGGCTCTTCCTTCCTCCCTTTCCATCTCCCCTTTCTCTTTTAAGAGATAGATACCATCTTTGCCAGTTTCCGGGCTTCAGTGCTCCTTGAGCTTTTAAACATAACCACTAACAGCTCTGAGATCTCTTTAGCCAGGTCCCTAAGTGGGCTGGGATGATTGCTATTGCATTTTTTTTCCTTCTCTGTGCTTTGCATTAAGGCTGATGCAGAGAGGCTTTAAAATGCTGCTGCTTTCTTGGGGTTGTCCACTGAAAATGTGCTCTGTGCATTGAGGAGGTGACCACGCCTCTCTTTGCCTTTTCTCTGTCTGCTAATGGACATCTTAGGAAGAGAAATCACAGTAGAACTCATTACTTATTGACAGAAAAATCAAAGCATGTGGAAGGCTTTTGCTTTGTTAAAAGCAAACTGGAGGGGAGTTGTGCAGACTTAAAAAAATAAACAAAATACAAAAAAAACCCCTCTCTGAAATATTCAGGAACAGTAAATGTGAGGTAATTTGGTGACACAATCAAAGTGAGAGTTATTAATTTGTGTTTATCCTATAAGTTCTGATGATTCTAAAATCAGCTTCTGAAATTACAAAGCACAGCACTTGCAAAGAGTTTTGACCCTTTTTTTTAATTTGATTCCCAAAAGTAAAGACAGAGAGGGAAATAAAAATCCTTAAATATGTTGTGTTGCTTAGCTTTTTAAGATGATATTTATAGATTGTAGGGTTTTTTTAACTTTTTTTAATAGCAAAGTGTTTTTCTGGCATAATTTTTCTAGCATTCTGAAAAGAACACTTTTCAGTAGGGGTTTGGCTTAACTTCCAAGATGTTCACAAGTTGCAGCTTGTACGTTCCTGAAGCAGCTGCTGTGGCATGGGATTCATTCCGCCCGCTGGGAAGCTTGTGAAGTGAGATGGAATAGACTGTAATTGTGTTGTACTCTGTGGTCTCTTCAAGCCTGTCGTTAGGAAGCAGCCAAAATCTAATTCCCTGTTTGCTTCCCATCCAGTGTGTCAGGCACTTGCTCTCCCAGCTCAGGCACAAAGTAGTTTTGCCATTGTATCCAAGGTTAGTAAGTGCTGCGCTGGTTGCAGACTCTTGGCTAGTTGCAAACTGGGGCCTAAACCTTTGGCTTTTCAGTCTTGAAAAGCTCAGGCCTCCAGCACTTGAGCTGAGGGAGCCTCTGTGTTACCTGTCAGTAATTGTGTTTATCATCTGCAGACATTCATCAGCCGTTTCCGTCGCATCATGGACTCCTCTCAGAACGCCTACAACGAGGACACGTCGGCGCTGGTGGCCCAGCTGGATGAGTTGGAACGGGCTTTGTTTCAAGTTGGCCAGAAAGGGCTGAATGATTTCCAGTGCTGGGAAAAGGGACAGGCTTCTCAAATCACAGCTTCCAGTCTGGTCCAGAACTATGGCAAAAGAAAGTTCACAGAAATGGATGGTTAAAAGCCTGAAGAACACGGAGCTATGACGGTGGACACGGATTTGCAGTCTGTCTGTCACAGAAAAGTGAATCCATTTGGGGAAGGACAGGGTCCTTGTCCATTAATGGGAATTCTCTGTAACTTCTTTGGATTAGACTAGTGCAAATTTTAAAGGCAGAGGACAAGGGTATAAAAAGTAGATCACATCACATCACTGAACAGCTTTACAGCTTACTCATTGCACTCCTGAGGATTTGCAGATGAAGTGTTTGCGAGGTGGCTGAAAGGCTGTGAGAGGATTTTCTGAAAGGGTAGTTAATATTTATTATTCTTCCAAATTGATATTTACAATACCAGATGTGGAAAAAAGTATAATTTATGTATCTCATCTTACCCTTCCTATTCCAACCTCTTAGAGACAGCTGTCAACTTTATAAACAGCTTACGATGTGGAAAAAATGTAGTGCAAACAGCATTAATTTCATTTCTTACACACTGGGGTGGAACAGGCACTCTTTGTGAGTCAGGAATGTTTTTCTTTGCTGACTTCTGTACACAGTGCCCTGGAGAAAAATACCTCTTCAAACCCATGTAATAAGTGGCTACACAGGTCTTATGTGCTGCCTTGTCCTCATTCTCCCTTTTTGACTCTTGTGACTTTAGTACTGCACAGGGTAGAGAATGTTCTTGTTTGGTGCCAGTGGCTTTTGTGATGGAAGTGTCTCTGTCATGGGTGTTTCAGAGGAGACAACAAGGCAACAAAGAGTTAAGTCTGGACCAGATCAAAAGCAGAAACTTAAATGGAAGTTCTCCCCTGTTATCAACCTCTTAGCTATGAGTTTTCCCATGAGAAATTCTTCTGACTACTAAATTTGTTTAGTAGAAGGGACAGAGCAAAGGAACTGAGTTTCCTTTCATCTGATCCATCTAAATGGTCGTAGCAAAATGATCGTAGTAAGTGTCATCCTTGCCAGTAGAAGTGACTGGGTTTAGAACTTGATAAACAGCACAGTGGTTATCATCCTGTGTGGATGCCCTTAAATGTAGATCATCTGAAATCCCATTGGATTTGAGACAGAAAACAGATGGGATTCAGTTCCTGCAGTCATCAGGATGGTCGTCCTTTGGAAGCAGGTATGAGACATCTAATGGGTGCTTCTAAGCCTCTGTAGGTGGACCTTGCAGAATACTTAAGTGGAGGAGCCTGATAATACTGAGCACTTCCTCTTCTGTGGGAATCACTGGGAGGTGACAGCAAGATGCAAATCTTGGAGGAGTTGTTATTGGACTTGCAGATGCAGCTGAATATTGGATGCTTTAAATGAGACCTCAAGTACAAAGGGTGCATGGCCATTCCTTGGCGCAGCCTGTGAAGGTTGTGAGAGGGAACAGTGGTCTGGCTTCACAAACATTTTGGTGTCTTCACCTCAGCTGCACAAGGCCGGCAGCCCTGCCACAGGAGACTAATTAGAAGCTGTGCCTGTCAAAAGTATTTTAACTGTGTGCAGGATCAAATGCTGCTGCACTCAATGACTCAATAGCACATAATTGCTTATGCATTTTCATGAAGCTTTTGTCTATTGTCCATTTATTTTTATGCTGAATAAATATTTTGTAAGGGAATGCTCGTAATGTGCAAAGTCTGTTATTAATTGTCCCACAGCAAAAAAAAAATCAAACTGAAAAGTCCAGGTCCCTGTAAAAGTGTGCCCATGACAGATAATGCAGTCCTGCTTCTATCACCCCTCTGCTCATACAGGTAATGCAGTCAAGAGCTACATTCGTGCAGTCATGTGAGTGCAGAAGTGCTTCCTGTCTGACTTATCCCATGTGGGTACTGGCTCTTTGCTCAGGTTGTGGGAGTGACTCTGCCAGCCAATCAATAAGCTGTTGATTTTATAAATTGCTTTTATAAGAGCATAAGATGGATTGACATGACTCCATGTTACCTTGACTTTGTTGTAGAGTGGTGAGTGGGAGGTGGAAATTGGCTGTCTCTGTATCCATACCCTGCTGTACACTGTGGAGTAGACTTCATGTAGCATGTCAGAGCTGTGCTCAGTGCTGCAAGGGAAGCAAGTGTAAGTCCATAGGTGATAAGAAGCATTTTTTAATTGGTTTCACATGCACCTCTTGTAAAACTCTCAGCCCCTCTTGTTTTTCTGAAACCAGAGTGGCAGCCTTGGAGAGCTGACCCAAGTTAAAGACAAAGAGCTCTGCAACCAGCACACACACGATTTCTCACCTATCCAAATTACCTTTTCACAAAACATTCATGTTTCTTCCTTTGTCTCCTTTGCTCTACACAATGTATAAGTTTTCCCTCTGGCGCTGATTTATTTTTGATTACCAGAATGAAGGAGTTGATTGCTCCTGCCAGTCTGGGAGCCATGGGTGGTGTCATTTGGACCAGCAGCAACCAGGAGGAGCAGCAGCAAGAAATGTTCTGAGAACTGACATGCTGTGATACCACGTATTATTTTTATGAGAGGCATGGTGGCATCCAGCTGAATTAGGAGCACAAGCCTTTTTGATCCTTATTGGTGGTTTTCCACCCATTTTTTAGTAACCAGCTATTATAAAAGTTTTGTTCAATATTTTAATGGAACCAGTTACTTAACAGAGATGTGATGTAATTCAGTAGAGGCACAGTGTGAATGCCTTCTTCACACAGAGCTGCCTCTATCCCCAGATGTGCTTTTTATAAAACACATTGTCCAGTAACACAGCACATGGCACGGGAGTTAATGATGTTTTAAATAAACCTAGCTATTCATCTAGTGCTGCCTCCGCCTGGCAGGAGGCAACTCAAAGCTGTTCCTTGCCTTGGTTTCCTTTTCTTGGCAAGTGAAGATAACACTCCCTTGTTAAGAGTGTGTTTTGTCCTCTGGACTGTCTGCCAGCCTGAACCCAGTGCTCAACACATACTACCCAGAAATTCAAAGCCCTTCTCCAGGGACAAATTTACTGTCCTGTCGGCTCTGGCCATGGTGGATGGAGCTGTGCTCTGCTTTTGGTTTTTCCCATTTTAACAAGATGTCCTGACAACTGTATTGGGATGATGACAAGGAGAAGTAAAGTTGCATGTGCCCTCTTTTCCCCACCACTTGTTGGAGGGAGCTTTCCTGGGTGCCAAGAGAAGCAGCCTTGGAGAAGTTGCCACTTAGAGTAGCCCTGGAAGCACCTGGCCATAGGAACAGTGTGCCTGGAAAGGCTGCCAACCTCGTGGATCAAGGCAGGGAATGTCAGCCACTGTGGTCCCTTTGGGTCTGCTTGGGCAGGAGATGGGAGGTAAGAAGATGGGTAGCAGGGCAGGAAGGGAGAGGGGGAGGCTCTCAGGAGGCAGATCAGCATTCAGTGTGGTTCTCCATCTGGAGGGGTCCTCAAGTGCCTCCACTTACCATTGTAAAGAATGTAGCATCTTGGGAAATAAACTGCAGGTGGAGAAGGAGGAGGCAGGAGCTGGAGAGGGACCTCCGAGAGTGAAAAAGAACCCAGAGGGGGCTTTAGACAAGGACTGAAAATGAGGCAAGAGGAGATAGTGAGCTTCCACCTCCCCTGGGCACTGTTTCCATTGAGTATGCTTGATTGGGTTTGCTTCACAGAAGAAATTGCTCTGGGGAGCCTTTTCCCTGGGGGCTGGCCAGCTTCACTGTGAAGGATTCAGGCTTGCTGGGATCCCATCAGAGCTGAGCCCAGGCTGCTGCTCCCAGGGGCCTGTGAGCAGGGGAGCAGAGTGGCACAAGAGCAGTGGCTGCCCCTGGACCACTGCCAAGCTGGTGTGGAAAGTTACAAGGGGCGGCACAGCCCCAAAAAGCCAAGGCATTTGTTCTGATTTTCGAAACACTTCATTAATGTCATTGACAATACCAGCAGGTTCCTGAGATTAGCCTGCTTCTATTTTTGAAGAGTTATTCCTCATGGCAGGCTGCCATGCAGTGCCAGTGGCCTTAGTATCCTTCCTATCTGGATTGGCAGGACACACTGCTCTCTTGCCTTTTGTTAGCCTTTGTGAGGACTTACAGCTTTTTGCAGTGCTCCCCCACACCTTGGGGAAAATGTATCTTCAGGCTCCTCAGCTAGACCCATGCAAGGCAGAAATCCTTTGTGTTTTAGTACAGAAGCCACTTCTCCTCTGCTGGGTTGAGGCAAGGCATGGGCAGCAGCTGGGCTGAGCAGAATTTGGGGTTTGAGGAGTGTATAGAGATGCAGATGAGGTTTGCAGAGTGCAGTGTGTTCCACCTCAGGGTGCCCTCTGGCTGGGCCTAGGTGTGGGTGCAGAGTTCCAGACACAGTGTCTCAGGGGATCCCTGATCGTCCCGATGCAGCAGGTAAGGGATGTGGCTGCCCTGGTGCATGTTCCTGGGCAGGGCCACAGCTGCAGCACTGCATCCTGCTGGGTCAGGATGTGGCAGTGCTCAAGTCATGGAGAACAGCTGGCATTCCCTGAGGGAAGGTGAGGTTCCTCTGCCATCAGCTCAGCCCCCTTAGAAACACAAACCACCGTATCTGCTTCTCTCCATCTCTAGCTGGAAGGTGTAGGAGTTCAGCAGAACCCCAGGACCATTTCATACTGCTATTCTCTGTCTTTAATGCCTGATGTGATATCAGAGCTGTACTGGAGTCATGGCACTCAAATGATCTGCATGCTGCTCTTGCCTCTGTTTCAGGCTCCAGTTCTTGACAACTACTCATTAAAACCATGTTACCTTCAATTAGCCTATGAAATGGAGGAGGGACCTGTAGGGTGGAGATTGTTTTAAAGCTTGGAAACTGTCTTCAGTTTATGCTGGATCCTGTAAGGTCTGTGAAAAATAGCTTCACTGTAAGAAATCCCAGTTTTCCTGCAGATGAGTTTTGAGAAACTGCAACCCTAAAGACAGTCCCAGACTTACTCTCCTCAGATTTCTCTGTGCCTAGAAATAGGCAGTGGTAAGGACATGTCTCCTGAGGGTCATGATGATGCTGTTCCATCTCTGTTGTGATGCTGTGATACAAAAAAAAGTGACAAAAATCAAATGGAGGTTGAAAACTGCTCTCTCAGCTTGTGTGGCTTATAAGACTGGGCTTATCTCTAGCTGTCCTGTTGGTCCCTCGAGGATCCTGGGTTCTCCCTAGGGAAAGCAGAAGTGCAAGGAGCATTGTTACAAACCCTTGCTGGGCATAAAAGACAGTTCTCTTCCTGACTTCAGACCAAGAAGCTGCTAAATGCTTGGGATGCAGTGTGGCTTTTCTTTTATTGGGCATTAGAGCAAAAGTGGAGTGAGGATGTGACCACAGGAGAACATCATCCTGTGGCTAGGGTGCTTGGCAGCTGAGCACTTGGGAGGAAGCAGCAGAGCAGATGCAGTGCTAAAGTACCATCAAAGCAGTCCTCTAATGTGCCTGTTTCTCATGCTGTGGGACCAACCTCGTCAGTGTGAATGTATCTTGGCAGACAGGCTCCCATCACAGGAAGTACTCTGTTGTACTGCCCCTTTGAATTTGGGCTGGCTCCAATGAAACCAGCAGGGTTACCCCAAGTTTACACCAAATCAGCAGGTTCATTGCTGTCATGGTGGATTTACTAAGCTCTGCCTAGAGGCTCTGATTTTTCCTTTCAGTTTGGGCTCTCAGGTGCACAAATGCAGCTCTAGCTGCCCGGCTGTGAGTCTGTCCCTGCTGATGCAGGCAGAATGGGGTGAATAGATCATGGGTTCCCTGGATGGCCAGGCCTGTCATGATGAGAACTGATCTGGATTCACATCAGCATCCTCCAAGCAAGTCCTCCATGGGCATATAGTGGCATTTGACAGAGCAATCCCACCCTCACCCCTGGAGCTCCCTTGCATCCTGGCTGCCCAGGCTGTGCCCAGCACCCTGAAGCTTCAGCTGAGTCAACAGGGCAGGGTAGCACAGGAAAAGGAAAATCACTGTGATTCAGGCCTTGGGAACAGCATTGGATTCATGGCAAAGACCGATTTAATCTCCTTAGCAATCGCCGCAATTGTAGAATCAGCAGGATGCTAATTAATTGAGAGGCACTCACCGACAGCCATTGAGATCCCTTCTGGCTTTAAGTGGAACCCTTTCGGGTTTGGCAGTTGTGGCTGGCTGCTCTCCTAGAGAGAGGGTCTGCCTTGGGACTAAAGCCCTGTGTGGGGTGTCTGACACCAGTCACCCTGCGGCTGCCCATCCCTCTCTGCTGGCTCTGCCTGGGGCTGGGGTGTCCCCACACCAGTGAGATGATGCCACAGCTGTGTGATGGTGGGGAGGCACCCACACCACATCCCACTGCTGGCTCTTGGCTGAAGGAGCCAGCAGAGAGGGGTGGCTGTGATCCATGGAACCCCTCACCCTGCCCCTTCAGCCTGGAGCTGGTCCCTCACCTCCACCCTGAAAGCCCACAAGCCGATTAAGCCCAGCATGTTAATTAGCTGTGACAGCTCATTTCATTATCTTGCACTTCGTTATCGATGGGGTGCGTGTGACTGGATTCACAGTGAAGGTCAGTGCCAGGCTGGGCCAGAACCCCTTGTTTGTACCAGGCCAGCATGTGGGATGGGGCTCCAGAAGCCCTTCCAGGATCAGCTGTAAACCAGCAGTACAGTCACACAGCCAGCAGCAACTCAAGGGTGATTTTACCCCAGGGATGTGCAATACCCTGACTTGGGAGGACCTGAAGGGAGGAAGAGAAGTGGGTTTGGATGGGTATCTGGCACCCACTGGTGCAACCCATTCTTTCCAGGGCTATTTGACACAAGGATTGGATTTAAAGCCCCCAAGCTGGGAGGATGCACAGACTAGGACAGCACTTGGTCCTTGAGTCCCTCCATCTCCAGACAGGTACAGGGAGTTTGGTGGAGGCTCTCCAGAGAGGAGCAGTTGCTGAGGGAAGAGGAAACGAGAGATTATGAGGAAAATTTGGTGGGTTTTGGTTAAAAGCTCCAAAATTCCGTCTGAGGCACTCAAACATACTGACTGTGCCTTTCCAAGGAGCTGGAGAGCTCAGAGAGGAAGGTTTATGGTTGTCCAGTGAGCCAGTAGCTGTGGGAGGAAGAGGTGAAGACCTACCTCTGGTTGTGAGAGGGTTGTGTTGCAGAGGGTTAATGTGCTGTCCTGGGACAGCGGTGACATGCCTTTGGCCAGCACTCAGCCTCTCTCCCAGGTCCAAATGCAGTGCAACAGGAGAATGCATTAGTGAGAAGTGGGATGAAATCGTTAGGATTGATGGATCCCCCCCAGAGCTAGACTTATTGATCAGCCAAGAGCCAAGGAGAAGGTCAGGGGCAGAGCTGGTGGGGTACAGGCAAGGGGAGCTGGGTGGCTCCTGTGAAAACCCTTTTGGGACCAGCAAGGAGGAAAGACTGCAGGTGGCTGCTTGGGCCACTCCAGATGCCTTCTCCTGCCTGGGCAAGGATTGCCTGTACTAGAGCCCTTCCTACATGTGCTGCTCTGCTCTGCTGCATCCCCCTCCTGACCAGGCACCCCATCAGGGAAGCTGATGCCTGGAAAACCCCTGATGCTCCAAACTCCTCTGTTTTCATGACTGCGACCCGAGGGAGTGCCCAGCCCTCCTCTCCTGCTAGCCTCCCACACCCAAGCACAGGGAATTCACTTCCCTTCTGGTTTCACCAAAGGTTTTGCTGTTCCTCCTCTGTGACAGCCCTTTCTTGGCTCTGCCACCCACCCAGGAACCAGGGCCAAGGCCCCTGCCTGGCTTAATTCTGGATGTGCTGATGAGGTCCTGGGAGTCTGGGCAGCACAAACAGAGCAGGCTTTGCTTGCCTGGATCAATCTCTGCCTGCTGAAGCACAGGAGGCCCAAAGCCACCCAGGGACCCAGGGCCTCTGGGACCATCTGCAAGACTCCCTGAGAGACCCCCCTGGGGACATCTGTATCCAGGCACAGCTAGAGGAGCTTGTTTTCAAAGGCAGCCTGCAGGTGATGGGCACAGGGGGGAGAACCCACATCCAGCCTTGTGCAGGGATCAGCAGCATTTTGCTGCCTCAGTGGGAGGTTTGCTAAATTCACCTGTGCTTGCTTTTTACCTTTCCGGTATTAGAAGCCAAATATAATCTGCTTAAAAGTCTTCTTGGCCAGCCTGAGGACCTCCACACTCCTGGAAAGTGGTCTGTGTTCCGAGACCCAAGTGCCCTTGGCTGCTGCCATGTCCTGGTCTCACCATGAGGTGACTTTGGTATGTGTTTGTGGAACTCCCTGGTACCCAGGCAGGAGTGGGACCCCCTCTCCACCTCCTGACTAAGCTGAACATAACCAGCCAGTGGAGAGCTGCAGCCCATGAAGACCTGTCCCCTGTGTCCCCAAATGCAGTTGGTGGCAATTGGGGAACTGTGGAAACTCTGAGAACAGTTGAATCTTCCCAATCCATCACTCTCCCCTTAAACCATCACAGCAATTTGCAGCCAGAGAAGTCAGCCCTTGGAAATGGCATTATCCCGTTCTCCAGAGGAAGGTAGGGGTGAGCAACTTTGCTCTATTGTGACAGGTGCTGTGCAGTTGAAAATGCTGATTAATGCTGCCTTTTGAAAACGTGCCAGTCTCTGGCCTCTGAAGAGAGAGACCCTGCTGTCTCTGCTCTGTCTCACGCCTATCAACTTGCTAAACACACACATGCCGTCACTCTGAGTACCCTGCTCGGCTCTGCTGACAGGTATTTATTTAAAGCCTGGCTTGGCTCTGCAAAATGGCTGTGACAGAAGCAGCACAGCAGGACAGGCACCAATGCCGCCTGTTCCTGTGGCTGGGAAGAGGGAGGAAGGGATGGAAGGGGCTGCTCCAGCGAGGTGGGCAGCAGGTTGACCTGTGGGCCAAACGCAGCCCAGCAAGTCACAGAGGGGCTGTGGGTGGGCTCTGGGGAATGGGACCTTCTGAAGTGGTGTCTCCTGTTGGTGGGCAGCTCTCCAGACCCACAAAGTGAATGCCAAAGCTGAAATCAGAGTTGAGCAGGTTCATCACAAGGAGAAGGGGTTTAAGGCAGTGCAGTTCTGCACACACACTGTGGGGACACTGCTCTCCAGGGCCAGATACCTTCTTTAAATCTACTCTACTCTGAGGTGCTTGGCTGATCAGTGCAGCTGATGGACCCAGACCTTCAATTCCAGAGAGAGGTGCCTGTGCAGAGGCAGCTTTGGAAACGGCTGACAGTGAAGTCCCCAGGGCTGCCTTGTTCCTGGCCCGAGTGCAGCTGAGCCATGGGAATTTTTCTTGGCTGGTTGCTGAGCTTTTTTTTTTTTTCTGGCTTTTGGACAAAATCATCCCATTGCCCTGAAGCAGAAGGGCTGTGAGTGCAGGGAGGAACAGGGCTCAGAGAAGCAGCCATCCTGCAGAACTGGTCGGAGGCTCAAGAAGTGCAAGGAGGGGGGACTCAGGGTCTGAATGAAGACAGACACTTGAATGGGGCCCAGTCCTATTAGAGGGACACAGGAGAACATCTTGTTAGGGCAGAGCCTGCAGCCAGGATGGAAAATTACTGGTAGCCCTGTGTTTGGAGGGCAGGAGGTTGCCAGGGGGGACTGGCAGCTCGCCAGCCCCAGCACATGCTTTGTGGGGCATACAGGGCACAGCACAGCTCTGCCCTGCAACAGGTCACAGAGGCTGTGCTCCCTGTCCCGGGCTTGTGGGCTGCGTTGCAGGGAGAAGATGCTGAGCTCCCTGCAGGATTGTACCTTCCCAGGCAGCTTCAGCGGAATGTGTGGTGTCAGGCTGTGGAGCAGCAGGGCTGGCTCCTGTCTGTCCCTGTCCCTGCCTGCAGCCTGAGCCCTGAGATCACCCACAAGCAGTGCCACAGTGCAGCCTCCCCTTGTTTTGCATGAAGCCCAGCAGTTCTGGGGGGACCAACAAGTCCTGGGACCAATCTGGGAGCTCCAGGAAGGGTTTGAGATGTCTCTTTGGAGGTGCCCAAGGTCCAATTTCTCTACTGTTTTTCTGACTGATTATTTTGGAGACAGCAAGGTGCTGGCATTTTGCTGCCCTGCAGATGGTGCCTGCCCTAGGGGTGAGATGCCTGTCCTAGGTGGGATGCAGGATGGGACCCATCACCAACAGCCAGTGCTCCAGCACTGCTGCCTCCAGCCCAAGCCAGCCTGGTAGTCCCATTGCTATGGCCATGGCTCCAACATGTGATTCCATGCCCATGGAGCACCTCTATTTGACAGGAACCTCTTTGCCAGTACAAGCACCTCCCCACAGCCACCAAAGTCACACTCTCACTGCTCTGTGTGCACTGCTGGTTTCTGGGAAATGGCTCCTGTGCATTTTTGAAAATAGGTCCTTGGTATATATATCTCACCAACTCCTAATTCTTCTTCTTTCTCCCTCCTTTGAACAGCTTGGCTGAAACAGCCCACCAAAGGTCCAGGGCTGAGAGCAAGGCAGAATCAGAAGCCACACGCTCCAAACGATGTCTTTATTTAAGGGCAACAATAAAAAACATCACACTCACGCACAACTGAGGCTAAATTTAGCTCTGACTGCTCTGCACATCATCACTGGGCTGCATGTGCCTCGGGGTGGTACCTAATCCCCGTGAAACCCTTCAATACAGGCACATCAATCATGCTGATCCCCTTCACAGCCAACATAGGCAGCCAGCACATCTGCCCCAGGCTGCTTCTCCTCCTGCCCCCAAATTAGTCCTGGGCACAGCACAGGGTGTAGCCTGGAGCTGTCAGATGTGTGTCAAACCCTGGCCTGTCTGGGAGTTTGGATTCAGACCTCTCCTTCCCTTGCTGGTCATGTCTATGGTCCCTCTCTGCTGCTGGCAGTGGTGTGCTCTGTCCATCACCAGCTGTCCTCCATAGGATGGGTCCTTGTAGCACTGCCAGCACTGGGTGCCACTGTGGGGAGGGTGGCCAAGGGGTGCAGAGATACCTGCAGCAGGGTTAGGGGGTCCCATCTCACCTCTACCAGGTCAAGAGGGAACTGTGGTCCTTGCAACAGGAGCCTTGGGGAGCAGCAGGATCGTTCTGGAACATATTTTTTTGAGCTTTATGGCCTTTTCATTCTTTTTCATAAAATCTCTCCAGGTTTCTTCCAGAGTCATGCCACCTTCCTCTTGCCATCAATGACATCAAGGGTTCAGCAGTTCTGGCCCCTCTGCCTTTCCACTTGCAGACATGACTGGTGAAGAGAAGATAAATCCCAAGCATAAAATTTATTTATTCACATTGGAATCACTGGAAACTGAAGGAGGAGGAGGTTTAAACTTGCACAATGTCAGGAAGATCTGAGTCCAATCCTATCCCATCCCTGACCAGTTCAGAGGAAACCCATTGGCTGCTGGACCCACAGAAGAGGGTGGTGAAAGGCAGCCCTGAATGCAGGGAAGATCTGACCCCATTTAAGTGCTAGGCATTGGGCTGGCTCCTAGTTGAGGGATTAAAGGGTCCCTGAGCTCCCAGACATCATGGGCTTTTCCTCTCCTTGAGGTGAGAAGGCAAATGCAGCCTGGCTGCAGAGCTCCCGGTGACTCAGCGGAAGAGGCTGAAATCAGCTGAAAACTGGTCACCATCCAAAAAGCCTGGGACAAGCTGTTAAAACGGATGTACCGGGGATGGAGATGAATGTCTGTACGAGCAGACATTCCTCCAGCCCCTCAGCAGCTGTTTGTAGGATGAGCTGCCCACAGCCACTCTCAAGGCACTCCGTGGCCCATCAGTGAAAGGTGCCCTGAAGCAGAGGGGTATGTTGGCCACCATGGCTGAGCAGTGATGAGGCTGAGGTCTGGGATACCTGATTCAACCCAGGTGCTGAGGAACCAAGCCCACTGAGGGGAGGTGATGGGGTCCTCCTGCAGTTCCCCATGGGGACGTTTTGGTAAGGGCCAGTTTTGGATGGCATGTCCTGTGCAGTTGCCTCAGGCACCTTGAGAGTGGGGGCTGTTACATCCCTAACTGTGGGAAAAAAAGTGAATGAAAGTGATACCAGAGAAGCACAGAGGAAGGAACAGTGGCAGGATGAGCCTGTCCATCTTGGAGACAAGCAGAATTCACCCCTTGCTCTAGGGGCAGGCTAGGGCCCCGTGTCCTCGCTGGACCAGCTGTCCCAGTTTAGAACAGTTCAGGTGATTAAGAACCTCCTGCTCTGCCCCAAGCAGCTCACACCCAACACCCCCGCCATCAGTACGTGGGGGGTCATAACCCCAGTCATGGCCTCCACTCCTGGGTGTCCCTTCGGACACCATGACTATCACCATCTGCATTCCTTGGCAGACCATGATAGCCCTGTTGTGGTGACCCTCATTGCACAGATCCTCCTTATTCTGGGACCACTGGCCTCCTTGACCATGACCAACCTATGCTCAGAGGAATTTGCACTCCCATGCTCCATGGGACCCTCAGGTCATCCGTGTTTCTGTTCCTGGATACTCCCAGGCCCTTTGTCCTTCATGGCCCCACTTTCTAAGATTCCCTAGACCCCTTAGCCATAATGGCTGTGTTCCAGGTATCACTGTTGCAGAGATCCCCTCTTGTCCCAGATCATCCCCAAGCACCTTGACTATCACCATCCCCTGCTCTCGGGGAGACTCAAGACCCTATTGTACCCCAGGCTCCATACCCGGATCTCCCCAAGGCTCCCACTGTGCTCTGCTCCTGAGACACCATGACCACAGGGACGCAGTGGACCCACTGGCCATCATGGACCTACCTGGTACCCTACGGGATAATATGTGCTATCCCCCAGAGCATCTATCACTCCATCTCCGGCGAAAGCCCCCGCACCTCCATCCCTTGTGTAACCCACGCGGAGCCTCCACCTCCCGCTGGCTCCCTCCCGCCCCAGCCCCGGCCGGAGCCCGCTGCCCTGCCGGCGG
>VXBX01006169.1:35723-110303 GCA_013400415.1 Scytalopus superciliaris
CCTTCGGCTCCTGCCTAGGAGATGGAGCTGCCCCCCGCCCCCCTCGCCGTCTGCCTCTGCTCCCCCAGGGGTGGGCTGCCGGGGGTAGGATCCTTTGTGGGGTACGGGAGGTGATGCCTTGCTGCAGCGGGGAAAGCCCAGGCCGGTGGTGCTGGGGGGAAGAGGAGAGCGAGCCGGCAGCCCCCTGGCAGCCGGGGGTGGGGGGCGCCGGAGCATCCCTGCGGTGCCTCTCTGCTCCTCAGCCAGCTTCCCCGGGGAGTCTCCCCGCTGCCTGAGTGCCCCGAGGAATGGGCTGGGCTGGGGAGGAGGCTGCTCTTAGCAACAGCCACTGTGAGACAGCCTGAGCCCCCACAAAGCTCCTCGCTGCCACCACCACCCCCAGACCCGGGGATGCTCAGCCCCTGCATCAGTGGCACCAGGTCCCCTGGCTTGGTGGCTCTCGTGTTGTGGCTTCCCGTTCCTGTGCCCCCCAGCTGGACCACACTGTTAGGCTGGTTTGTGGGGGCTGCTGGGGTGGCAACCTGTGCCCCTCATGGGGGCACGGCAAGCTGTGGGTGTTCATCCTGCACAGGCGGGGTGGAATGTGGCCCAGGCTGTG
This sequence comes from Scytalopus superciliaris, assembly GCA_013400415.1. Taxonomy (NCBI): domain Eukaryota; kingdom Metazoa; phylum Chordata; class Aves; order Passeriformes; family Rhinocryptidae; genus Scytalopus; species Scytalopus superciliaris. The sequence continues at coordinate 36,322 of VXBX01006169.1, forward strand.
TCACACTGGGGTTTTCCTCCACACCACTGTGGCTTCACAGTGGTCCTGCTCTGGGGGCAATGCTGTGGGCATGTGGCCGTGTCTCAGACTGGGTTGCAGGTTCCCTTCTTCCCTCTCCCTGCCTCGCTGGAGGTTGTTTTGGCTTCAGTGCCTGGCAGAAGCCAGTCCTCACTTCTCCTGATTTGCCTCCCCGTCTGTTGCACACTGCTCAGTTAGCCCAGAGTATTATCCGTGCCAACATCCCGTGGGTGCCACATCCGTGCCAGGGCAGGACACAGGTAGTCAGTGCGGAGACTCCTGTGGGGCTGCTGCAACATTCGAGGGACCTCTGCCCCCGATCACATCATTATTATTATTATTATTAATAAATTATTATAACATAAACAACAATATATTTCCTTGCTATGAGCTGGTTCTCCTCCAATAAGCCAGCAGTGGGCTGCAGATCCCTGGGGAAGGTAAGCCAATGTGACTGTTCCTATCCTCATCTATATGTGCAGTGCCAGGGCCCTGTCAGGCCAGAGCACTTATGTCCTGCTGGGTTTGGGACTGATTGGGAATTAGGGAAGAGGTGTGTCCCAGCTGTTCCCAGAAAAAGGTGGCACCACACTGAGGAGGCAGAGTGGGAGCAGAGATGGGTGCATTTGGGGATGGCACCCTGGGAATGGATGCTGCTTGGAGAGCACTGGGTTGAGCTGCAAGGAAAGGGGCTTGTTTTTGGACACATTATCATGGCATGAGATGGGAACCAAGTTGTTTTGGCTAGAAGACCTGGAGCTGTGGCTTCCTCGCCAGCACTCCACAGTGACAGTTGCCCAGCTGGGCTGGGTGAGACTGCCCACAGCACCACTGCTGTGCTGCCAGGAGCACGGATGAGGGTTGGCATGGGAAGCAGAGCACCCAGGGAAGGTGGCAGCATGGCTGTGACCCTGCTCACAGGCTGTGGCACCCATGAGACTCCCCTCCTCAGGAACCCCACACTCAGCAGCTCTTTAGGTGACTGTCCCTCCCATCATGCACTGAGGATGCAGGATTCTGCCACGTCCCTCATGAGCCAGCTGTCCCCCCACCATGCGAGCAAGGTCACAGGGCCTTTCCTCATTGCTCAGCTGCCCTCCCTCCCATATTAGCTGGAGGCTTTAATTAATAAAGGCATTCACCATACACTAAGTGCTGTTCCCAGCCACCCTGGGGCCGTGGCCACACGGTGGGTTGGCGCAGTCAGCGTGGGACGGTTCCTGCTCTCTTCCAGACCCAGCTATTGGTGAGGCTGATTTCTCTCCCCTTTTTTACCCCTGGGGTTGTAGGGTTGCTGAGTTGATGGCTCTGCAGGCTGCTTTGTCTTGTCTGTGCTGTTGGGCTGCAGACCAGGGCTGTCCCTGTGCACAAAGCCATTTCCCCAGCAGCAGCCCAGCTTGGAGCACACTCTCTATGGGGCTGAAGGCACCTCTCCCCACCTGGCCTTTGTGTGGTCCCCAGTCTGGTGGGACCCTCTGTGCAGGGAGTGAGGTGGAGACTCCTGGTGCTGGGTGCCCTGGGACTCCCAACAGTTCTGGATTGTTGGATGGCTCCCAAGGAGCAAGGCAAAGTGCCGTGTCTGCAGAAAGCAGGCAGGTGGCACAGCCTGCTTGAGTTGTGAATGGAAAACCCGGTCAGATGAGCAAAAGCTGGCTTCAGAGGGGAGTTTATGACCAGCTCCTGAATTCCTGGTGGCCTTGCAGTGCTCCTGACATTGTAGGGACTTTCCACATCATCAGCCCAGGCTGACCTAGGTTTGAAGCTGGACAAAACATGCAGCAGGCTCAGCTGAGGCTGTGCAGATGGAGTGGGGTCCGTATCTGCTGTGGTGTTAGCACAGCCCATACTGTCCCCATTATGTCCAGGGAGACTGCACAGGGTGAGAAGCCAGTGGAGAGGGTGTGGGATTGGTGCTGGCCCATTCGGAGCAGCAACAACTTGTCTGAAGGCTTGGCCTTGGGGAAGGGGTGGAAATGGAGGCTGCAAAGGCAACGCCTGAGGTCTGGATTCTGCCTGACTGCAGACAGTCCTCTTGCACTGGGACTTGCCAGTTACCCATCCCATATCTACACAGGGGAGCCTGCATTATTCCCTATGTCCCTATGTCTGTCACCCTCTGTGTGCAGCCAGTTGCTAATCTCCTTGTTCTCTTCTGCTTTCTGAGCTGGGCTTATGCCTGGGTGTGTTTTTGGAGATGCCCGTGTTGGGGGTACAAAGTCCCTGGTCAGCAGCACCCAGTCTCAACACTGTTGAGTGGCCACTGCATGGAGAAGTCTGTCCCTGCAAGCCCTGGGGCTGGGGTACCAACTAGTCAGCACCTCCTTCACAGGCAAAGAGAAGACTTTGGTTTTCTCCCGTCATTACTATACAAACTTTGGGCTGTCTCTCTGCTCTCTTTCTGCTTGGAACAACCCTATGCATGGCTGAGAAACATCACCCCACACTCTGGCTGTGCAAGGAGATCTCCCTCTATCCTACCCATACCTATCTGCAGCCTAAAACCAGCCAAAAAGTTGGATTTCCTCTCTTTGGTGCTGAAAGCTGGGATGGGAACTGGGATGTTCTTGCCCTGGATTGGGTGGTTATGAGGTGACCAGTATGGACAGAGGAGGTTGGTCTCAGTTTGCCTAAAACTATGCCCTGGAGACACATTTGCCTTCAACTGGGAGAACTGGACCTGGGTAAGAGCTGGGAGCTGAGCTCATCTAAGCACTGTCTGCTCCATGCCTGCTTCCAGCTCCCAGTGGAGGGGCTCACTGTGGCCCCTGGACAAGCTGAAGCACCAACTCCCCATGATGGCTGGGTGGAATGAAGCCAATTTGGGTCCCATCCCCATGGGAGGGAGACCCATGAGGGTCGAAGAGAGGGCTGGGACGAAGAGGACAGAGGCAGGACCTGCCCTGACACCTCCCTTGCCCTGGGCAGGGCTGCTGCTGCAGGAGATGACCATGGCAGGGCTGCATGAGCTGCGCTTCACCGAAGAGAAGCCGCTGCTGCGGGGACAGGACGCTGAGCTGGTGAGTTTGGTGACCTCACTGGCTCCAGCTCCTGCACATGGGGCAGCACAATGCAGGTGCTTGGGAGGGGTTGTGTGCTGGTGTTGGGCGCATGTGTGGTACTCTGTGCATATGTGTGCTGGTTGTGGGCGCACGTATGTGCACACGTGTGATGTTTAGTGTGTATGTGTGTGCTGGTGTTGATGTGTGTGTGTGGGTGACCGCAGGTTCGTGTTTGGTGGGATGATGTGTGTGTATATGTGTGTGCAGACATTGCACATACATGCTAATATGCACTTGTGTGTGTACACACATGCAGATAGTGCACGCACCTGTGTGCAGGTGTTGTAGATGTGAATGTGTATGTGCACATATGTGAGCACTGTGCCCCCTGCAGCCAGCGCTGCTCCAGGGAGGGGGTGCCTGTGATGTCAGGGAGCTTCGTGAGCTGGGTGAAAGAGGGCGCTGTGGAATTGAGGTGTGGCAAAAGGATGTCTCTGTCCTTAATGGCTCCTTTTCCTGCTCCTTCTCACCCCAGGAGAACTCGGATGTCTTCCTCTCCACTGTGGACACAGACTGGAAGGTAGGACCAGCCATGGGAGGTGCCCCTCACCCCTGGGTCCTGCATGGGACAGCATTCTGTGGCTGGGGAAGGCTGCGGGGCACTGAGCGAACCTGGGGGTGTTGCTGCCTCTCCTTCTATGGGGACACAGTGCCTGGTCAGTGTCTGTGCATGGGGCTGCACATCCATCATGGTCCTTGTCAGGAGGGGATGGGGGAGATGCTGCCAGGCATGCTCTGTGCTGGCGCTTGGATGTGGCTGGTGGGCACTTGGCCATGGGCTGGGGACAAAACCTTTAAAACAGGCAATTTCTTCTCAGGAAGGCTGAGCTGCTTTTCCAGCCCCTCCACCATTGCCATGGCAATGGTTTCCTGGGTGATACCAGCTCTCTACTCACATAAAGGTGTTTGAAAGCCTCTTTCTTTTTTGGAGGGCTGGGGCATTGCCCCCTGTACCACCCACCTCTCTTGGAGAGAGGGGCCCCTCTGCTCCCTTGGCTGACAACTGCTCTCCTTGTACTTCCATTTCACATCTCCAGAAGAGCCCCACAGTATGGCTTTGGGTTCATGGTGGGAAGGGCTCATGCCTAGTTCCCGTGTTGGTCTTCATCACTCTCACACCTCTGCCCAGGCTCATCCAGCACTAGGCTCCCTCTGCAGAGAATGGGATGCTGGAAGATAGGGAGGGAGGGTAGTGGAGCTGGCAGACCCTGGCTTACTGCCTGTCCCTCTCCTAAAGCAACCCCACTCTTGGGGACACCAGTGTTTGACTTCAGGTTGTATGTTGCCACTTTGCCAGCAACTGGGGCCACTGGGAGGGTGGGCTTCGTTGGTGCTGGCTGAGCCCTGACAGGTCTGGTACTGAAACAACAGCACCTCTAAGGGTAAAATAAATCTGGATTTCATTTATCCTGGGAGAGGAACAGGGGAGCACAGGTCCCTGCTTTAGCGGCCCCAAATTAGTGCCCAGACTTTTGGGGTTGGCACGCTCGGTGTCCGTCACCCATGTGGATGGCAGGGTGCAGCTGACTGGGGAACGAGGCCTTTCGTCAGGATGCTAGGTGGTGGCTGCTGTGGTTCACAAAGTGGGAGACTTGTGGTGGCCCCCTTGAAAGCCACAAAATAATTGAAAAATAGCAGTGGTGGAAAAGAAACGGTGCTCTTCCCAGCAGCTCCAAAGCTGGTGAGATGCTGGGGCTGTGAGTGGCAGGGTGTGCAAGGCTGGGCTGCTCCTTGCTCTGCTTGCCCAGGGTTCCTTTTATCCACTGGAGGGGAAACCAAACTACCTGGTGTCACCAAAATGAGGGTGAAGAGGGAGAGGGAGACATGGAAGGAGAGGGAGGTGGCCATGCCAGGCTGCCCAGAGCTCCCAGTAGCACCACAAAGACCAGTATGACTCTCGCTCAGCTGTGCTGGGGCAGGGTTTGTTTGGCACACAGGGGATGATAAAGAGCAGTGGCCCTCATAGGACAATCTGCATGCCAGTATTTCAGGGATAGACTCATGGTGATGCCGAACTGTGTCCCTGGTGGTGCCAAGTGGAGCGGGTATGGATGGCAAATGCCACAGTCATGCATTTCCATGCTCTCAGGACCTAAAAAAGGAACTGGGCAAGGATCAAGGCAACTTCTCCCAAGCCAGCCAGGCCCTGTGCCTTCTTGGTTCCCCTCCAAGTGTCTCAGGGTAGGGATGAGATGAGTTTCACAGGCAGTGCCAGGGCAACCCCCTCCTTTCCCCCACCCTGGCATTTGTAGGTTGGTTCTGTGCAGAGGTTGAGGACTACCTGCTGTGTCTTGGATAGATCTTACCCCATTTTCTAGGCTCACCTCCTTGGAATAATTCAACCCAGCTTGTGGCTTAACTTTTCACTGTCCCTCTGCTCCTGCCCAGAGCCAGTCACTGCTCCCTTGGTGGGATGCTCAGGCCTGGCTGGGGCAGTGAGGGGGAGTGGGAAGCCCCTGCTGCCAGATGAAGTAAAGCCCTGGGGACTGCTGACATAAGTCAAGGTGCAGGAGTGCCAGGGGCAGGTGCCCTGAGACCTGGATGCCCTGCATCCAGCAGGTCTGGGCCACCTGTCAGGCAAATGTGCTAGTAGCCAAGGGGGTGGTGATCCCATTTGATGCTATTCAAGCAGAGTCAGCCTTGCTCAGTCCTCCCATCTCCCTGCAGCCCTCTTGCATTCATGCCTTACTTCACTGTGGCTCTTCCACCCTTCTCTCCTCTCTTTTGCCACCTTCTGTCTTTTTTTGCCCCTGTGCATCTCTTGTTTTTTCTCACAGGCTGTGGCTGCTCAGGCTTTTTGGTTCCACAGGCAGCAGGGCTGGGGAAAGAAAAAGTGCCACCTGGAGGTGTGAATGGCTTTGTACCTCTGCCAGGAACCACCTGGGAGCTGGGCTTTCCTCACACCCCCAGTCCTTCATTCACAGAGATGCATCTTTCCAGGCCTCAGTCTGAGCTCCCCACAGGACAAAGCAGTGCAGAGTAAAGCCTCTTTGGTGGAGGCAAGGGGAATGCCATCCTTCTGCCTGTCTGTCTGGCTTTTCTCCCACATTCAGACCTTCTGGCTGCCCAGCCCTGACTTGTTTGCAGGACATGTCTTTTAGTGGCTCCCTGAAGGGCACCAAAGGGACTGCGGGAATCCTTCTCCCTCCAAAATTGTCCAGCTTTGTGTCAGCCATGGCAAGCTGGGCAGTGGTGCTGGGCTGGGCAGGGGTAGGCAGGGTGCAAGGGGATGTCAGAGACTGCTGGGGGTTTTTAGGGCTTTGATGACATGAGGCTCTCCATGGGTGAGAGCTGCAGGCAGATGTAATCTCTCTCTCACAAAGCTGTGTTGGAATCAGGAAAGTAACCATCTGCCTGCATGTGTGTGCACATGGGAATACGTGTGTGTGTGTGTGTGTGTGTGCGTGTGTGTGCCCAACATGCATCAGGCCAGGGACACGATCCAACCCCTTGGTGCTGCTGGGTTGTCTTTCCTCTGCCTTATTTACCTGTCACTGGTGATATCCAGGTCAGGGCTAAATCCTGCACTCCCCCTGCCATCATCCTGCTGAGGATGGGATAACTGTGCTTTGGGGTAAGGTAACAGAGGTATCCATGCAGTGTTCATGTGCGTACATGTGTGTGCCCCTCGGTGCACATGTGCACAAGAATCTGCATGTGTGCAGGTTTTTGTGCATCCATGAGCATTAGTGATGGCCATGGCATACATGCTAAGCACAGGGGAGAAGCATGGTACAGGCATGCTCTTGGTATGTACGTGACCATGTACATACGTGTACAGGAACATGTATTGACAGAGACACACAGGACCTGGCCCCATGGGGGTTATGCACAAGTATTCTGCTGGGTGCATGTGCTTCAGGAGGTATTTTGTCAATGTTTCCTAAGTTTGCACGCACAGACACGGTTTTGCCTGGCGCCTGTGTGTCTGTGTCGGTACGTGTTCTTGTGCATGTACATGCGTAGTCACGTGCACACGTGAAGCACGCCTGCCCCGTCCTTCTCCAATTTGTTCCGTGTGTCCCCATGCCCATCTGTGGCTGTGTGTGTGCTGCCTGGCCCCTGTGCATCGCTGCGGGGCCTTGGCCGGGTGGCTGTGGGCTCGACCATGATTGTGCATGTTTGTGTGGGGCTGGACGCATGTGTGTGCGATGGCTGCAGGGAGCATGGACGGGGTCTTCCCTGACCAGGTCTGTTGTGAGGGGTGCGAGAGCAGCCCGGTCCAGACACCCCGCCTGTGTGCCGAAGGAGGGAAGATGGAGAAGGTACCGCACGGTGCCAGGCGTTTTTTCTTCATAAACAAGGGTATTTGGGGCCAATTGGAGCATGAATAATTCCCGCGGCAGCCAATGGCTGAGTGCTGGCTCCATCGCGTCGCTCGCCTGCAATGGAGGCCAAACCTGCCGAGGGGGAAGGGAGAGGGAGGGCTTAGCGCAGGGCTGGGGCTCCGCTATAAATCCAGGCGAGGGGCAGAGCCAGTGCAGAGCTTTCCTTCGCCCCAGCGCGCTGCACTGCTGGATCCCGTGCTTGGCCCACACTGCCTGCACATCCTCGTCCACCCAGTTCCTCACCATGCCTGAGTGCTGGGATGGGGTAGGTACTGCCGTTCCCGTGTTCGCTGCCCTCCCTTTCCCAGGGAATTTTGCCCCAGTATCAATCCTGCTTGCCCAGGCTGGGCCTTTGCGCCCAGCGGGGCTCGATGTGGGTCAGGCAGGCATTGGGGTAGGGGGGACCCACTGCTGGGGAGCCCTTCCTTCCACCAGCCCTGCTGCCGCGTCCCTGATGTGCCGCAGGTTTTGGGGACGCATTGTCCTTGAGCATGTCCTCCCTGAGCCCAGCAGAGATGCTGCGCCGAGGCTGAGCGGCTGCGGCCCGTGCTGGGGCTGCACCCTCATGGGGAGGCACTGCCCCTTCCCCACCCCGCTGAGGTGCAGAGGGAGAGGGTCTCTTGCTGTTTTGAAGCAATCCCGCGGTTGCCTTCCGGCCTCTGCGGTGATGGCAACACCCGATGGCAACAGGCTGGTGTGGAGGGGGTGAGTGAGGTGGGATCACTGCAGCGGCGAGCAGGTAACCTGGACATGGATGGGCTGTGTCAGATATCTAAGGGTGCTGAGACCCACATGCTGAGACCCTGGCTGGGGCTGTGGGTTATCTGTGCCCCTCTCTCCTTGCTGTCTGCATCCCCTGCATCCCTAGCCTCTCCCTTCCAGAGAGCATCCCTGCGGCAAAGGGCAGGGCTGTGGTACCCAGTGGTGCTGCAGAGGCTGCACCACGGGCAGGATGTGCTTGGCTTGGCAGGGGGGTGGGGGTCAGGAGATAGCAGTGCTGAGGATGGATCTGCTATCTTGGGCATGGGATTTTGGGGTAGGCTTGAAGGCTGAGCTGTTGGGGCTGTGATGCGGACCGTGGGCACACCGATGGCAAGGAGGCAGCCCTGTGCCCAGGGTCAGACCACATGGATGCCTCCTGCTCTGTGACCTTGGGCCAGGCCCTTCCTCTGCCTCAGTTTCCCAGTCTGTTGTTGCAGAGGGATGTCCCTGCTCATGGACTGCTGCCTCATGCAGCTGCAGGGGATGGAAGGACAGCTGTGGATGAGGGCTGGGGTCAGGGTGCCCTTGGCAGCTGAGAGTTGTCTTCACAGAGTCCTTGAGGGCCTCTGGGTGCTGTGCTCCCCCAGGGACAGCAGATCTCCATGAGGGGAGGCACTGCAGTGAGGAGACCCTGTCCTCAGGCGGTTCCTCCCACCCAAGGCCTGTGTCCTTCAGAGTCCTTGGTGGCGTGTAACCCGCGTGAGCATCCACGTACCTGCTCCCCTCCCACCAGCCCATCCATGGGGCTGCCAGTACCAGCAGTGAGGACTGTGATGGTTGGGCGCCCTGCCATTATCTGCCCAGCCCTGCTCAGCACATGATGCTCCTGCACTCACCAGATCCCAGCCTCTAGGTCACTGCCAGTGGACTGGCTGGCAGGCATGGGCATCTGGAAGGGACCTTTGGTCCCTTGTCCCTGGGCAGCACCTGGACTCACAGCCTCAGTTTCCTTTGTTGGCTGGGAACAAGAGCCAGGACAGCAAGGCTGGAGCCCTCCTAGACAGGGAAACTGAGGCACGGGGCAGTCTTGTTCTCTGTACTGGGGCACTGCCATTTCAGACCAAGGGTTTTTAAAGTTACTTTAGCTGGAATTTTAGGATCTGGTTGCAGTGTTTCCTGGAATGGTGTCTGGGTTCTGATATCTGCCTATTTGTCTCAGGCACAGCAAATCCCCACCCAACTAGGCCATGGTGTGAACCCCTACCCTGTTGCCAAAATTTCCTCAGTCTCAGGCCCTTGAAGATCTGTCCTGTCCTGTGGTCCATCTGTCCCATCCTCTTTACTCAAGCCCACTGGGATCCTATCCCTTGATCCCATCATGTGATCCCACCCCATGATACACATGTCCAATCCTAATTGCTATAATCCTATCCAAAGTCTTCCCTTCCCTTCCCTTCCCTTCCCTTCCTTTCCCTTCCCTTCCCTTCCCTTCCCGAGGTGATGAAGGCTGGGAGCATTTGTATGATTTGTCCTGCTTTCTACCACCTCTGGGATGCCCAGAGCTGTTTTTTTTTTTTTTTCCCTGGGATGGCTGCTCCTCTTTCTCTTGTCCTCCCAAGAGACCAGCAATGTTGGGAAGCAGTGGTGAAGGGTGTGATGGCGGGGCAGGAGAGGATGTCTTAGGGCAGGTGGGCATCATCCCATCTCTCCTCTTCCCCCAGGAACATGACATTGAGACCCCCTATGGGCTGCTGCACGTGGTCATCCGGGGCTCTCCTAAGGGGAACCGCCCAGCCATCCTGACCTACCACGATGTGGGGCTCAACCGTGAGTGCTGCTCCCTGGGCTGAGGGTGTGGGGCAGGTGGGAATGAGCTCAAGGCTGTTGAGGGGTGCCAGGACATGTGGTCAAGCCCCTGTCTCAGCTCCTTTACCTCCTCCCCTGGAGGGCCCCCAGTCTGCATTCAGTCCCCACAGGCACCAGGAGAGTTTGGATGCTCAGCTGGACCCAGAGCCCAGGCCAGGCACAGCCAGGAGTGCTTGGCCCACCCCAGTGCTGGCTGTCTGCCTGCCTACACCAGGCAGGCATGGGACACAGGGGATGCAGGGTTGGTCCCCACTGCTGCCGCTGCCACCAGCCTGTTGGTATTCAGAGCATGGAATCTGCTGGCAGCAGGGCATAGTGGGGGACAAAAGAGACTGGGAATAGCAGGAAAGGAGGGACCTTGATGGGAAAGGAAGAGAAGGGGGGACCCCCGGATGAAGGCTCTGGATGTGGAGATGCTGCACTTTCTGTCAGCCTGCAGACTTGGACCTGCACCCCAGACCCCTGCCCTGGGCTGTGCCCTCCAGCTGAGCCAAGATGCCCAATTCCCTGTGAGCAGGGAGAAGCATTTCCTGCTCCACTGGTGGCTGAGGCTGAGTCACTGACATGCTACGTGAGCTGCCTCACCATCACAGCAGACACGTCATGTTGGCTGCAATGGGCCTTACAGCCTGCCTCACCCCCACATTTTGGGAGGGATGTCCATGGGGCAGGACCCCTCTGAGCCCAGGCAATGTCTGTATCCCACTGCAATGGTAGGGGCCTGTCCACAGCAGCAATGTTTCTTTGACTGTTTCCAATCAAGCAGATTTTCAGCTGTTTCTCAAATCCCATGTTTGCTTGAGCCCTTTCCGGGGATTTTGGAAAGGGTCGATAATACCCCAGGCTGCTAATCCCACTGCCCACTGGGTGGTCTTGCAGCCCTGGGCTTTGAATCCCCCAAGGCTCACTAATGAGGCTCACCCCAAACTCCTCATCCTCCTGGCTGTGTCTGTCCATTCCTATGCCTCCCGACACCTGCGGGGATGCAACCCTTGCTACAGCAGCTATGGTCTCTGTTGTGGGGATGATGAGTGTGGAGGCAAGGGGATGGGATGGTTTTGATGGCATGCCATCTCCCAGTTGAAGGGCAGTGGGTGTTTGGTCTCTGATCTCCACCTGATCTGCCCTTTGACAGACAAGCTTTGCTTCAACACGTTCTTCAACTATGAGGACATGCAGGAGATCACGAAGCACTTTGTGGTGTGCCATGTGGATGCGCCGGGCCAGCAGGCAGGAGCCTCACAGTTCCCTCAGGGGTAGGTGTCAGATTCAGGGGCTCTCTGTACCCACTGGGTTGTCACCTCCCTGCCCTTTGGGTTGTCGCTGCTTGGCAGTTGTGCCCTGTCTGTGGGTCTGTGGCAGACAACTGGACTGGGGTGGGCAGTGGGGTGGTTTGCAAGGGTGTGGCATTTCCCTGCCCACTTCAGGCAGCCCAGCTGCCCAGACATCTCATTCTGTACAGGGTCCATAATGACCCTTTTGTGCCTCCCTGTGCCACAGGTACCAGTATCCATCCATGGACCAGCTGGCTGCCATGTTACCCAGTGTGGTGCAGCATTTTGGGTGAGTCAGCCTCTCCTCCACGGCTGCTGGCTGAGGGTCCTGTGCAGGGAGATGGGCAGAAGGCAAGGGTTTGGGGCTTGGGGAGTTGTCCCTGTAAGCTGGCAGCCTGCAAGTCTTCTTGTGCTCCATGTCCTGGAGCCCACCCCCTCCCCCCCATACACACCTCTCTGTATTTCCAGGTTCAAGTACGTGATTGGGATTGGTGTCGGGGCAGGAGCCTACGTGCTGGCCAAGTTTGCGGTGAGCCTGGGTGTGGGATGGGCTGGCCCTGAGTTGCCTGTACCTGCTGTCAGCCCAGGGCATGGAAAAAACCAAGGGCTGACCCCTCCAGGCAGTTTCCTGGAGGGATGGGGAGCCAGGATGGCAATGCCATGGCCATGGTGGCTGGGCAGTCTTGCCACAGGTCTCCCATTGTTCCAAGGACCATATCAGCTCTGTACAATGCCTGTGCAATGGCACTGGTGGGGAGCTGCCCAGGGCACATCTCCCCTCCACTCTGAGCCTTTCCCCTCTTCCTCATTGCAGCTCATCTTCCCTGACCTGGTTGAAGGACTGGTCCTTATGAATATTGACCCCAATGGCAAAGGCTGGATTGACTGGGCAGCTGCCAAGGTGTGCAGGACCCCAACCCCTCCTCCCAGCCCTGGTGGCTCCCTGGGACAGGAGCCAGCCACAGCAGTGCTGCAACTCTCTGTGCTCTCTCCACAGCTCTCTGGCCTCACCAGCACGCTGCCGGATATTGTCCTGTCCCACCTGTTCAGCCAGGTAAGGGCTGTGCATCCCCCAGGCCCCCTGCCTCCAGCCCCCTACCCAGCATCCTGACTGGGTCTGCTGGGCTGTACCCTGCTGGGTGCAGCAGTGCCACTGGACCTAACCCATGCTTGGGGTCAGGGTTAGTCAAGCCCTGCCTGACCTGGCAATTAGCCTTGAAGAGTGTGTGACCCATGCCTATGTCCTGCCTGGCTGTGCAGCACCACTGTGCCCAGCTGTGTTGCCCAGCATCCCCCTCCTTGTCCCTGCTGACCAGCATGGCATGGGCAGGACTGGGGGAACAGGGTGTTTCCCTGGCACTTGCCCTGATCTCCATCCCCTCCTGGCACAGGAAGAGCTGATGAACAACACGGAGCTGGTGCAGAGTTACCGGCAGCAGATTGGCAGTGTGGTGAACCAGTTCAACCTCCAGCTCTTCCTCAATATGTATAACAGGTGAGCACTCAAGGCAGTCCCTGTCTTTGCTAGGGCGAGGGGCTGCAGTGCTGGTGGGTGGCTCTGAGGTCACCATGGGAACCTGAACCCATGTTAGGTGTCATTACCTTGCCATCACCTCCAGCATAGGCAGGCAGCAGTGCAAAGTTGTCTGCCACTGCTGCCTGGGGATGTGGGAGTGGTGGTACCGGTGTCAGAGGCTTGCCACATCCTGCAGTTGTACATCCCCTGGTCCCCTCTTGCACTGGGTGCTGGTACAGGCCTGGGAAAGGGAGCAGTGATGCTGTCCCATGCATACAGAGGGTTGGGAGCCCTGCTACTCTGCTGTATCCCATGGCACAGGCTTTGCTCGGGATGGCTGTGTCATCCTTGCTCCATAAGGTGCTGGAACAGCAGGGCTGAGTGCTGCTTCCAAGGACTGCCAGTGCCACAGTTCTTGTCTATGGCATTGGTGTGGCATCTGCCCATGGGCTCACACTGGCCCTCTTTTCCCTCCAACAGCCGCAGGGACCTGGACATCAACCGGCCTGGGACTGTACCCAATGCCAAGACGCTGCGGTAAGAGTTGTGCTGGCATGGAGGGGTTCCAGGGCAGTGGAGTTCACCCAGGCCAAACTCTGACCATGCCCCTTCATCTTCTCACTTCCAGCTGCCCCGTGATGCTGGTGGTCGGAGACAATGCGCCGGCTGAAGAGGGGGTGGTGAGTGATGGTGTAGTGCCTGCAGGGTGGCACACAGATGATGCCCATGCGTGGGCACGCACATGTTCACTGCCTGCTCAGACACATGTCAGCTCCCAGGGGAGCTGTGTGGGAGCGTGCTCGTGTGCAAACCTACCTGCTCATGTGGGCACCTGTGCACATGCATCTGTGCATGTTCGCCACACCTGGAAAACCTCCCTTTCTTCATATGCCCAGACACGCTCACAATGTGCACACTCAGATGTGCTGGCACATGGGCACACTCCCTGCTTGGCCCTATGCACCCAAACAGCTGCTGGCACACGCATGTCCTTGCACACATCCACATGATTGTCCATCCTTGCACAGTACTGTGCAGGTGGCCACATTTGTACAGAATCTTCCATCACTTGTACATCTGTGCATGTACACAGGAGCACACTTGTCTGACACACAGTACCTCACTAGCCACCCTCACCTCCCTTTCCAGCCCCCACCCAGACACTGCCTGGCAGGAGAAAAGTTCCCTCTATCCCATGGCAAGAGATGGCAGCTCTGTGGGCTCAGGGCTAACCTAGTGCCCTGTCTCCTACTAGCTAGGGATATGCAAGCTGGAATGCTGGGGGCCAGTGGTGGTACACATGGGCAACTTCTGTGTGGCTCAGGGCACCCCACGGTGCTAATGTCATCTCTCTTGCCCACAGGTGGAGTGTAACTCCAAGCTGGATCCCACCAACACCACCTTCCTGAAGGTAGGCCAGTGGCAAGGGCTAGTTGGGAGGTCCTTGCTACCCATGAAATGCCCCACTGCCCTCTGCCCCAGGGCTGCAGGATGTCCTCATCTCCCCATTCCAGGTTCATCATGGCCATTGGGGCTGGGGGTGTATGGGGAGAGCAGGGTGGCCGCAGCAGTGGGTCCCTTGTTGGGGGGGGTATCAGGGGAAGGTGAGTGATACAGCCACCCTCCCAAACTAAGCAGGACCTTCTCTCTGCAGATGGCTGACTCCGGTGGGCTGCCTCAGGTCACACAGGTGAGCTCCCACAACTTCCCCAGTTAACTGGATAGACTGGGTTCTGAGACATGTACTAGTGCTGTCCCTGGTTAGCTGGGAATGGGCTGATGAGGGCATAGGGGTCTTGTGCAGGGGCTACCAGAGGTGGCTCAGGGCTGAGCAGAGATCTTCACTTTGGTGCTGCCTCAGCTTATCCATCTCTCTCCTTACAGCCAGGCAAGCTGACCGAAGCCTTCAAGTACTTCCTGCAAGGCATGGGCTACAGTGAGTGCCAGGGCTGGGTGTGGGGCTGGCATGGGACTATGTGTGCATATGTGTGTGTGTATGTGTGTGCACGTGTGCTGACCCTGCAGCCAGAGCAGAGCCTGGCACCCCTGTGTGCCCATCCTGATGGAGTGCTGCACGTGTCTGTGGCATTGTATGTGCAGATGTGGAAGATACTTGTCTGTGTGTCCACAGGGGCTGGGGGTGTGCAGGCTCTGTGTGCACACAGATGTGTGTACAAGAGCTCTGTGTGTACATCTGTGTGTGGACAAGGTCTCTGTGCAGGCATGCACACGTGTGTCTGTGTGTGTCTGTGTGTGTACAAGCAGAGTCTATGTGTGCAAAAAGATGAGTGAGTCCACATGCACAAGTCTGTGTGCGTGTGTGTACATAGGTCAGTGAGCATATATATGTGTGTGTGCAGGTCTGTGCATACCTGTGCGTGCATGCAAAAGTTCATGTGCACATGTGTGTGTTTGCAGGTCCGTTGCACATGTGTGCGTGTATGTGTGTGTGTGCAGTTCTGTGTGCCCATGTGCAGGTCCATGTGCAGGCGCACGTGGGGCTGAGTGGGGGCTCCTGGCCCAGTGGAGCCCAGAGAGGGCTGACACTCTGTCTCTGCCCTCCCTGCCCTTGTTCTGCTCCACCTCTGCCAGTCACCCACCTGAAGGATCGGAGGCTGAGTGGAGGCACAGGTACCGCTCAGTGCTGCTCAGCCCGTGCCCCCTGCTGCATGGTGCCTGCCTGGCCTGTGCCCTCGAGCTGCCTGGGCACCTTTGGGAGCAGCCTGGGTGTGGGACTGGCCCTTCCCAGCCAGATGCCCACTGCCTCGCTCTGCTTTGCCTGAGATGGCACCCTGAGCTGGGGTCTGGGGGCTAAGAAACAGCATTTGGAGAAGCCCCCCTCCATGCAGGCACAGTCCCAGCAGTGTGTTCACTGTGATCTCCTCCAGCTGGCCAAGAGCTGTGTCCACAGGGCATCCTGGCTGGGGGAGGGTGTCACCTTCCCTGCACACCCTGGGGAGCCAGGGGAGCTCCCATCCCAGCTCACTCCTTCCTTGGACCATGGCAGGCAGGGGTCCCCACTGTCTGATGCCCAGAGGTTGCATGCCCAGGAGTGAGCCCGGTGTACAGCCTGTCCCAGGGCACCCTGTCCTGTTGTCCCTTGCCAGCCTGGAGCTGCTCATGTTGTCACAGCACCGCTTGCTGCAAGCTTGTGCCCGGGTTCATTTGCATCGGGGAGTGGGATTGGCAGCACTGTTTGCTCAGGTCCTGGTGGTTTGCGGAGGGCTCTGAGCACTCTGGCCATTTCTCTGTGCCCGTGCAGTGCCATCTGCCAGCATGACCCGCCTGGCACGCTCCCGCACGGCCTCCCTCACCAGCGCCAGCTCGGTGGATGGCACCCGCCCACGTGCCTGCACCCACTCGGAGAGCACCGAGGCCATGGGGCAGATCAACCACACCATGGAGGTATCGTGCTGAGGTCCACGCCCGCTGCCGACGTCTCCTTCAGAGCCATCTCCCATCTGTCAGCATCCCGCCAGCACCCACCCGCCCCGTGGACATCCTCCACCAGGGCCCTTGCTTCTTTGGGGTCAATTTGTCTTCTTTGCCGTTGGCCTCATCCCCTTGTCTGGTACAGGAGAAGGAGAGGGGCTTCGTCCAGCAGTCACACATGGTTCTGCATTGGTCCTCACCCTCCCTAGCGCTGGCTTGGCCCCGGCTTGGGAGGGTGGGTGGCAGGGGGACAGGGCCAGGGTGGGGTAGCAGGGTCAGGGTGGTGAGATGGGGACAGGATGTTGGGATGGGATGGTGAGATGGGACAGGATGTGGAGAGGACACAGGAGGTAGGTTGGTCCCCCAAGGTCAACCGATGGCTGACCAAGTTGAAAGGAAAACAGGAACAGGGAGCAGCACTTACTGAGAGGTCACTGGTCTGTTCTTAGGGATGCAGCTTCCATTTCTCCCTGATGGCCCTTTCTGGGGAGAGCTAGCATGGGATATCCCAGCACACCCAGGACCTGCTGCCCCAGACTGGCTGAGCCTTGTGAGAAACCACATCCCAAACTCTCTTTGCCCTGGTCATGTACCCTGAGGTCTGCCCAGGGGCAAGTGGAGAGGGGTCAGCCCTGCTCCAAAAGCCATCAGGGCACAAGGGTGGTATGAGTGTTCCCCTGCCTCTGCCCATGCCCTTGCCTGTGATGGCACTTCCTTGGTCCCTTGTTGCAAGAAAGATAATCACCGCCTGCCACCAAAAATGCACCAGGAAGGGGGGAATTGGCTTGTTTGGTTCCTGCCATGCTGTCAGTTCCATTCCCAGCTCTTGGACTGAGGCTGCCAGGGCCCAGAGGACACTGGTTTTGAAGATGTCACACAGCAAATCCCACCTCCAGTTTTGCCACAGCCTGTGGGCGTCACCACCGTGGAGCCATTAGCAATAAGATGAGACACTCCCCCTGCCATGCTGGGGAACCCTCAGCACCCTTGCCCCACAGGGTGCATCACTGCAAGGTGCTGGCAGTGTGGGGTGACCCGTGGGACATGGGGAGCACCCCAGTGTCTGGCTTCGCCCACAGAGCTGGCCAGACCTGCCATGGCCCTCCAAATCCACACCCCCCACCTCCAGCATTTCGCCTGCGCACCGAGCGAGGCGTCTCTCAAGGGCTTGGCTCCCCCCGAGCCGTGGGGCCCCATCCAGACTCCGGGTGGATCTAATCTCTCACAGTTGGCATGGAGATCCATGTCATGGCATAACCCCACCATTGGCCGGAGCTGCCGGAGCAGCAGAGCCCAGCCCCTCCTGCGCCCAGTGTAAGGCACAGGTAAGACCCTGGCTCTGGTGATGGGTGCTCAGGTCTTCGTAGGTGGTCCATGGGGGACCTGAGCAGGAGGAACCTGGAGGGAACCCACAGGGTGCCACCACCTGGGCAAGCAGAACCAGCCCGCTGGAAGTAGGTCCCACCCAGCCCCACAAAAGCATTTGTCCCCCCCAGGACCCCATCCCTGCTCCCCAGTAAAGGACACACAGGTCCTGGGGCTCCCAATGGGTGTATGTGGGCTTTTGGCCCTGAGACCCGTGCCCCACACGACCCCTCACAAATTAAAAGGCCACTCTAAAACACCAGTGTCCCCATTTGTCCCCCAGTTTGTTCTGCTGTGTGCTTCCTTCTTGGTGTGACTCTGAAAGCTGCGTAGCTCCTTTTTACGTAGATACTGCTGCAATCTCTTGTTTTTTCAGCGTGTCCTTCCAGATGATATATATATATAAATACCTATACATAATATATATATAAGGGTTTGCCCAGTCCCTGACCTTTTTGGGTTCACTCCTCCTTGCATTCTTGTCCAAGCAGTGCCGTGTGGTTTCCCTGGAGGTGGTGTGGCTGTGCTCGCCTTCAGTTCCTCACCTTGGTTTTGTTGGTGGGTTTGTTTGTTTGTTTTTCCCTGGTGGTTTGTTCTTTTGATTTTTGTTGGGTTTTCCTTTTTTCCCAGTCACAGCGGAATTTAATGCATTTTCCTGTCTGAGTGCAGCCTGGTTTTGTCACAGCGGCATCAAGGCCGCAGCACTCACGAGACAGCAATATGTAAGCCGGATTTAACTAACCTGTTGCTGTAGAGAGGATTTACTGTGTTGGAAATAAACCAACAAACTAATAAAGATGTTGAGAACCTGCTGTGCTCTTTGCAACATGCCAGAAGGGAAATGGGTCTGAGCCCACCTGGGGCCTGCCTGCAGAGATCTGGCAGGCAGGGAGGAGGAGGGGGGACACCTTGTCCACCAACCCCACTAGGGATGCCCACGGAGGGAAGCCCAGGACCCTGGGGTGCATGGAGGGGGTGGGAGGGGAAGCTGTGGGGTGCTTTGGCTTTGGGGTAGCCATAGGCAGAGTGCCCCATATATCAGGAGTGGATGGAGACTGGAAAGCTGCCAGGTACAGCCCAATCAGGTTCGATTGAAGGGGTGCCCACTGGGGAAGGAAAGGACCCATGGCTGCACAACTCAGGGATGACCAGGGCCCCTGTAAGATCCAGCCTCCCTCTACCAGGAGTCTCCCCATCAAGCTCTGAATGTTCCAGCCCATGCCCTTTCCAAGTGCATGAAACCTTCCCTGGGAAAGATCCTCTCCCTACATCCTAGTTAGTCCTTGTCCCTGCTCCAGTGTCTCAGTGTCTGCCTTGCACTGGGTCGCTTCAGACTGGTCCCAGCCCCTCAAGAGGGTCCCAGAGCAAAAGCATGCAGAGAATGTGACCATGTAGTCCATACCCATGGCTTCCTGGGGTGGGCAGAGAAGAGCCTGGACACAGGGTGAGGGAATGCAGAGCACCGGGACTGAGCCGAGATGTGGGCAGGCAGCCTGGAGGGGTCTGCTGGCGGCTCCACTGGCCAGGGTGAGCCTCGTCTGGGGGGTGGGGGCTGTTACACTGTACAGCCTTATCACTGAAATGCTGTGATGCTCCTGGACACATTCAGAACATACTTTATGCTGTACAGATGGCTGGGACAGGATAACTGTCAGAAAAATGATTTCCACATTTTGACTGAATGTAAGTCATGGAGCACTGGATGCTGAATACTAACAGACTGCAACAGAAAGAAAACTACAGCTACCTATTCCTACAGTACTATTGCTAGATTAAACCTCTTCTTCTCTACTTTAAATATTGACTTCAGTAATCTGTTTTCTTGGGACCTGGCACATCTCTCCACTTAGTCAACTATGGAGTATCCCAGCAGCTTCCTGGACCAGAAGTAAGCATGTCACTGAAGTTTCCCTTCCCATATGTTTACCCAAGAAAGTATGGTCGCAGCTGTTTTTAATACTACCAGTAATACTCACATGAAAACTGGCTCTTGATGGTGCACAAGTTTTTATTTCTAGCAGGCGGAGATAATTTAATACATGTAATTCCTCAAGGGAGCCTGCAAAGGGATAGAAGCAGCAGGGCAGAAAAAAAGTTCGGGCTGCTTTTTCTGGCCAGATATGGATGCCATTAGCGAGGAGTGAGGGAGCCATATAGGTCAGTGCCTCAAATAGTGCATGAAAATGCTACTCAAAGGGCCTGTGGTGCATCTGTGGGGCTGTACTGCCACCTGGTGTGGTCCGCAGTGTTTACAGCCTCTCCCCAGTACCGCCTTTGTCTTGTTTTCTTTTAAAACACCTGCCAAAGGACAACAACGATGTTACAAATGCCGATAATTAGGTCTGGTTACGTAAATAGACAGGAATATTATCAGCATACGGGTACGGGAATCAAAAGCAGCTGAGCATTGGTAACAGCCATTCCCTCTCCATCTGTCACAGCTGCCAAATCACTGGCTGGGAATGCTTCAGCCTTCGCAGCTGGCTGTGTTTGTGTCACCAGGTGAGCCACGTTTGGCAGAGATGACTGTGTTTGTGCTGCCGGGCAGGTGAGGTAACCCACAGCCTCCCAGGTGGGCACTAGCACAGCCAGGTATTTCTCTTCCTCATCCAGCAAACATCATGGAGCAGCCCTAAACAACGTGGCCACGAGGAAGAGTCACACCCCCAAGATCAGGTGGTGAAAGTTAAGGGCAAAAAGCTTAAAGAGCAGTTAATTCCCTATTGCTGTATTCACACCCGTGCCTAAAAACAGAGGGCTGGAAGTATTTAATGCCTTCAAAAATCACAGAATCCTTAGGATTGGAATGCACCTCTGGAGATTATCCAGTCCGACCCCCCCTACCAAAGTAGGGTCACCTGGAGCAGGTGACACAAGAACGTGTCCAGGTGGGTTTGGAATGTCTCCAGAGAGGGAGACATTAGTACTATTCGTACTCCACGACCTCCCTGGGCAGCCTCTTCCAGTGCTCTGCCACACTCAACATAATGTTCTTCTTCATGTTGAAGCTTCTTCTGTTTTATTTTGTGGTTGCTGCTCCTTATCCTGTCGCTGGGCACCACCGAAGGGTCTGGAACTGTGCTCTTGGCATCTGCCTTTGAGATATTTCTAAGCATTTTAATGAGATTCCCCTCTCAGTCTTCTCTTCTCCCCACTAACCAGGCTGCTCCAGACTCCTCCTCACCCTTGTGGTCTCCGCTGGAGCCCCTTCAGGAGCATCTCATACTGGGGAGCCCAGAACTGGACGCAGCGCTCAAGACCGAGTAGAGCGGCCCAGACCCCGAGATTCCCGTGCCGGTCCCAGCTCAGCCGGGACCCTCGGTGGGCTCCAACCCCTCGGTGGTCGGGTCGGCAGCGCATCGCTGTGCGGACTACAGTTCCCGTGGTGCCCGGGCGGCGCCGGCAGGAAGCGGGGCGGGAGCGCTGCGGGGACGGAGCCGCGCACCGTGCCCATGGCGGCGCTCAAGTACGCGGGGCTGGAGGACACGGACAGCGAGGAGGAGCTGCCGCCGGGCTGGGAGGAGCGCACCACCAAGGACGGATGGGTTTACTACGCCAAGTAAGGGGGAAGGGAGCGGGGCGAGCCCGCCCGGGTGCGCTCGGACCATCCGCGGAGCCGCCGGCGCTGCCCCCCGGTGCGGGTGCGGGGCTGGAGCAGCGGAGGGGCTCGGTTTGTGCGGGTGGGCTGGGCTGGGACAGCGACAGGGACAACGACAGGGACCTGTACCACCTCCTGCCGAGCCACGGCCTCCCGCCCCGCGTGGGAATGATGCAGGATGCGCTCCGGGGTGGTCCGGGATGCGCTCCGGGATGCGCTTCGGGACGGTGCGGGATGCGCTCCGGGATGCGGGAGCAGCCCGCACACAGCTGTTCGAGCGCACCTCGCTGCGTGCTCTCCCTGCACACGGGCCGTTCAGCCTCGCACGGTGCTGTGGGTTTCGGAGTTTTCCTCCCTGCAGGAGCAGAGAAGAAAGGGGTGCGGTGGAAGTTCAGAGTTAAAAAAGGCCCCTCAGCTCTTCAGGCATCACAGCTTGAGCAAGAGAGGAAGTTTGGTGTTTAGCACCCTCTGCTCGTGCCGCTGGGAGTGATTGTATCCTCGCAGGTTACAAAGGGGATGTGCCACGTGGGGGACTGAGTGGAGTATCTTTATTTATACTCTTTTCTCGTCTCGTGTAGTTTCTCTAACCATGCTGATCTTAGGATCTGCTTTGGTCTGTTTAAAGCTACAAGATTTATTCCCTTCCACAAAAGGGAAAAAAAGGAAACTTTATTTTCAAGTGTGGGGAGTTGACACCTCCCTCCCAAGTTCTGCTCTACAAGCAGAATTATTTATTTATCCACACTTTGTTTGTAAACACTGAAGGTTCTCTCTAAATGTGTGTTTTTCATAGGCTGAGTGTCTCTATGTTTCCTTTGACGCCAAAAGCTCTTTCAGAAGGAAATCACTTGGTGAAAGTAGCAAACCTACAAAATATTAATACACAACTGAGTGTAATATTTACACAGTGAAGTCAGCAGGTCAGTTTCTTTTGTGAAACTGGATGGATTCAATTTCATGACATGAAAATATCTTTACTATTTGAAAATCTTGCCCAGCGTGTCTAGAAATACATTTGACATGAAGAGGTGTTACACTGTTGCTGCCCTTAATACATGCTCAGTATCTGTGATACTTCTGCATACTCTGGAAATTTGTTTTAAGCCTCACCAACAATATAAACGTTAAACTTAGCTGGAATAGCATTATTTTGATTCTATACTTTTAAAGGTATCTATGAGGAGTTAGGTATGCACACAGGTGGGTGACGTTTCTTCGTCAGGCTGCACTAATTTGGTCGAATGCCTTGCATCTGCAGGTCACACAGGTGCACATGGTTAGTCTCAGATCACCAGCTGTGATTCCTGTAATACCTTCTTTGTCATTTGGAGGTTACTGTAAAGAAGGAAAGGTGCTTATGTTATGTGTAAATTGCTGTTGGTACTGGGCCTATGGGTTAGTAGTTATTTGTGTGTGTTACTGAGTGCTGTTGTCAGTCCTTATTTCACACTTGGGCAGCTGTCAGTTTGGACACAAGTAATCCCTGTCTGACTCTTAATATTAAAACCTGGTTGTTATTTAAAAATATTTAATGAAATGTAAGATTTTAATATCCAACCTGATTTTCAGCACTTAAGACCTTGTTTATGTGCAGATCACTTTGCTTATTTGTCTGTAGTCCCGACAATATTATGATAGAGTAATGAGATATCATTATCACATATATTAAATAAATATCCTTCTAGTCAAGGCCTGTGGATAAATTTACCTGTCCAAAGCTGCAATTGCTCATGTAGAAATCCAACTTACTTGACTTATAGTAAGCAAATCAATATTATTCAGCAAGAGTTTGTAAGTAAGCAATCAGTTTATAGCCTGCAAATCAATATTACTAGGCAAGAGTTTTAGAAATGTGCTTTTGTAATTTGTAAACTTTCTGGTGCTATTAGTACAAATTTAGGCTTATTTTTTCCTTACTCCTGCCTGGGTTCACCACCTTTTTGAGGTCTTTTCTGAGTCTGTTAGTATTAGTTTTTAATAAGTTTTGGGTTTTCTTTTTTCTCATAAGCAATAAAACTTAGATTGGAAATCAAACACTTACTTGAATTTTTATAGACTCCTGAGCTCTCTGGTTAGTTACTTTCAGAACTGTGGCAATATTTTGGATTACATCAGAACGATTATTAGGCATTTTTTTAAATCTTAAGCTTTTCTTTTCCTACAGCCACCTAGAAGAAAAAACACAGTGGGAACATCCTAAGTCTGGGAAGAGGAAACGAGTTGCAGGAGGTTTGTGTTAAGCTTTTGTAATGAACTGAATTTATGTTACACACCTGAAGTATCACCAAGGCAAACTGGGTTTACAAGATACAGCTGATTTCTGTGGAGTTTTACCTCTGTGATTTTTAGCCTGTGTAGGGTGATCACTTTGCGGTTTTATGGCTTTCTTGTATTGCTCCATAAAGCCAAAGTACTAATTCCAGGTTACAGGATTTGTTTTAGTGTGGCTCGTAAAGAACATAGTCAAAGGCTGGAGTTCTCTGATTGGGTTCTGATTTCCTGGTGTCTATCAGATAACATTTATAGCTGGATTATATTCTTCAAAGAATACATTTCATCAAAGAATATCCCTGGCAGAAAAGGAAGTCTCCTGAGTTTTCATTTTACTTGTTTTCCCCAACACAGTTGAATATCTGTGCGGGAACAGGAGGCAGACAATGTTGAAGAACACTTTCAGAGGAAAATGACTTCTTAAGGGCCTTGGATCAATGTCTTAAATTAGATCTTCCCTGAAGCTTCTGTGTGGTGCACCTGGGGGCACTATGCTGTTGGCCAGCCATATTTCCTTTGGCATTGGTAGTCTGACTATTAGTGGAAGGTTTTCAGTAGATCTTGAGTTGATTGAATTAAAATGAGTACTTTTCAGCCAGGATTAGAAATAGTGGGAATGCCATCTGTTGAGTACTCTTGTAGGATCTTTTATGTAAGAATTTGTGTTGTAAAGATTTGTTATTTTTGTTCTTTTGTTCCAACTTCATAGAAGCATAGAATCATTTAGGTTTGATTGAATGTATCTCGTGCCCACTTGAGGGTTCTGATTGTTCAACTTTTGGTATGTGTTACATGTAAGTTTTCCTACATTTAGTTCAATGTTTTTGCTACTTGTCAGAGATAGATACTAAAGTGTGAGTAGTGTAGATGTGCATGTGATAGGAAGCATGACTGCATTTTACTGGTTTGTGCTATAGCATGAAACAAGCTTTATGAAGAGTTTTTTTAGATTATCTTTATATTTAATCTGCTTGTTGTTACAGTTGTATTGGATCTGTATATTGTACTTTTGTGAGAGAGCAATTGCGTGATTAGGGAAGCAATCTTTCTTTCAAGGATTCTGTAGCTGCACCACCTACAGAAATAATGCAGAATTGTGTCACATCTCTCTGAGAAATCACTTAAACTTCAAACTGGAATGTACTCTAATGCCTAAAAATAAAATTAGTATTTCATGTGCTTCCTAGATCTGCCATATGGATGGGAGCAGGAGACTGATGAAAATGGACAAGTCTATTTTGTAGAGTAAGTATGTCCAACTGTAGAATATGTTCAAGTAAGACAACTGTGTTACGTGCTGAGTAGCCTTTTGAGTTATGGTGCTGTGACAGTATAAGCTGGGAAGACAAAGAGGTTATTAAGTGCAGCTTCAGAATCTGCAGATACACAGTTGTAGCAGTGTCTAAACACCAGTTTCTGGTCTTCTGAATTCTTCCATGTGCACAGAAATGCTTGCTTGGGTGGCAGGTTGAAATGCTTGCACATCCACATTTCAGAATGTGAGCTGACCCTCAGGCAATGTTTATGTAGGCTCATTTTGTTTGTATACCTTTGGGGATAAACGCTGTATCAGCAACTTTAAAAACATACCCAGAACTTTGTGTCTGGTTGTTAACATTGCAGTAATGCTTTAAACATACAAGACAAAAACAAAATCGCTGCAGCTCTGACTTACTTGGAATGTAAAGCACAGGAAGAGGACAGGGACAAAGCTAGGAAGGAGTTCTAAAAGAGCTGGAGAGGAGAAGGTTCGCAGAAGAAGATTTCTGGGCATGTTTCTGTTTGTTTCTTTTTAATGGCAGGGTGAAAATGGAGTAACTATCTTAAACTGACTTATTAGAATAAAGAATATTCACATGTCAAAATGGTAAGCATAGCCTCTCTGTCCTATACCTTAGGGCTGAAGACTGGAAGCTGTTGCTTCTTGTCTCTTTCTGATAACTGTCTGGAGAAAACTAAAGTGTGGTTTTATAAAGGTGAGCCTGGTCCAAACTGTGCTGTTTGCTGAGCTGACTTGAAACTGCTTGTTTTCAGTAGGTTGAGAGAAAAGTACTGAGCTGCATTTCCCTTTGGTGTTCTGTTTCAAGGAGCAGTGTAGGCCCCTTTTTCAGACCTCCCAAGAAAACAATGTCTTCCCTAATATGAGATCTTTTTGCCATGGGGAAAAAAAAAGTAAAATTCTGCCTTTTGTGTCAGGGATTGACATGATGTTCAGAATGGTTGCAAAGTATGTGGTGACAGTTATTAATGGATGTTGTCACAACTGGAAAAATGTTTGATTTAAATCATTCCCATTACTCTCTTTAATAAAACTGAAAAAAATAATTGATTTTTGGGAATTTAAATAATCCACTGGAATTGTACACAATAGTGATTGAACTATACTTAAAATGTAAATGCAGAGTACAGAAGGGTTCAAGCAGTTGATTTTCTGTGTTCTTTTGCAGCCACATAAACAAAAGGACTACCTACCTGGACCCAAGACTGGCCTTTACAGTTGAAGATAATCCAGTAAAACCTAATACTAGACAAAAATACGATGGAAACAGTACAGCAATGGAAATACTCCAGGGTCGTGACTTGAGTGGGAAAGTGGCTATAATCACGGGAGCAAATTCAGGAATAGGTAGGTTAACGTTGCACATAAGGTAAAATATGGGAAGTGTTACCTTACTGACTACTTTGTTTAAATATCTGCAGACTTTTGGTTTTCAAACTTGATTTGCCCTTTTTTCACGTAAAACCCGCAGTTAAAAAACCTGTATTTTAAAAAGGTGTGGATAACTTGGACATAGCAGGAGAGCAGCAGGAAAGACATCAAGTGCTGAAACAACTGATTTTGGTCTAGAAAAATACGGGTTGAGGCATTTTACATTATGCAAATATATGAGAGATGACTGTGGAAGAGGAGAGAAGTTTCTCTTTATGATCTTGGTGGCTTAGGAGTAAGGTTGTAAGGCTGCAGGGGAGTTTGGGTAAAGTATTGAGAAAAACTTTGTAATGGCAGCAAATGAACTCAGGGTTTCCAAGGAGGTTGTGGAATTTTTCTCTCTGAAGGTACTTTGCTCCATGATGAACTTGTCAGACTGTTTTACTTGATGCTCCTTTAGGACAAAGAAATAGGATTTATGACCCTTAAAAATCCTTGTTAGTTGTATTGTCTAACAGGTTAATAAAACCTTTCGGACACCCAACTTGTTTAGGTGTCTGTTACACGCTATTGCTTCTATAGCTGGTGAGTATTTTAGAGCTTCTAATTAACTGCTTTTGTTTCATATTATAATGAAGGTTTGGTGCTTAGGGGCTTTGCCTTTCTCCTCAGAAGGATTCTTTCTCCAACTTAATTTGCTACGCTGTTTGAAGTTGCAGTCAGCAACCTGCACAGGATATGTTGTTCTCTGTGGCTTAAATTTGTGGAGGAGCCACAAATATTAAAACACTGCTGTGGTTTGGTGTTAGATTTGAACTTTTTGGTAAACAAGGGAATCTGTGTAAGTCCTAGCTAACTGTTGGTCTGTTGTTCCCTTTTGTGGTTTGCATTTTTCTTTACAATGGGATTGCATCAATACTGAAAGAGTCCTTATGCAGTTATTTGGTGATTTTTATTTTAGTCCAGGCTCTTGATTTAAATACATTTTTGAGGACATTGGAAAACCTTGGAGGTATTCTGGAAAAGGGGTTAATAGCAGGGCTTAGCACTCTGAATTCTCCTGGTCTTTACTTCTTAATTATTTAAGGAGGTGTTATCCCACAGGAGTCAGATGAAGAATTTAGAGCTTTATTGTGGGTTGCAATTTAGGCCTTAACAGCACCTGTCCTGCTGCTGTTGCCTGATATGCTGCTACAGGTTGGCATTGCAGCTGGGGCAGCAAGTGCTGTTCTTGTCTCAAGGAGTCAGTGTTTTCTAGTAAGACTTACATTCCAAATTCAGTGGCAGATTTCAAACTAACTATGGCATCTGTACATCTATTGAGAAATGTTTCTTTTCAGGATGGGTAGAACAAAGATCAAGCTGTAAGTTGGTAGACTGCGGTCAGAAAAATGTGTTTGCAATTACAAATTGCATTGCTGGATGCTCCAGATAAAGTTTGGAAACTGCTGAGAATCCCTTGAAAGATGGATGAACCTATAAGTGGTATTTTTATTCAACCATATACACTGCTTGAAGATAGCAAAGTTAAAAACAGATCAGCAAAGATGGAATGGTATCTTAATTCACTTTATTTGTGAATCTACAGGGAATCCATCATAGCTTGTCAGGAACACTTTTTCTTCTTATAGTTGAAAACTCTCCTCACTTGCTAAAAGTAGAGCTGTTTGCCTAATTACTGAGACTACTTTGGATGGCTTCAGCAATGGTAGAGTTTTAGTGGTATCACACATAGTGGCTTCTCAAATATTTCTTCATTGCCACTAACTTAACATATCTGTAAATAGACTGGTTGGTTCTTTTTGTTACTGATTAGGACTGTGAGAATTTCATAGATTATATACCCACTTTCTTAACTTAATCCTTAAAATTGCTGTAAAAATTAGATTTATAAACACTTCATTAATTTTCATTAGCAACTTGGAAAAGGTTAATGAATTATTTCATTCTTACAATACAAAGAGATCATAGCAGATCAAGAGTTGTTAGTAAAATATTTTCTTATTTGTTTATTTTGAAAGCTTTTTCTTCTGACTGTGCAGTCGAACTCTTCTTTGAGGGTTTTTTTTCCTCATCTGTTTTTTAAGCTCAATTAAAATTTTAGTCTGAATATCACATTTGAATTTGGGGTATCTTGTCACAGAGAAGCTGGCATAGTAAAAAGAGGACAGACTTACTGTATAGTTTAGTCTTGTACTGTCAGTCCTTCTGGTTTTAAAAACATGTTGTTCCATGTGTATTTAAACATGAGTAGTGTCAGTTTGTTCTCTTAAAATCAGTGAGGCATATTCATTCCCCTGTGAGGAATTGAAGACAGTAGGCAATTTTGCATATTGTTTTTCTGTTTAAATGTCTCGACATCAGGTTACAAAGTCCTTCCGCAGCCTGCTCGTGGTGTGGCTGAAGTGCTCCCTGATGTTTCCACTAGAGGTCTGTCTTGCTCTTTGAAAACAATTAACAAAAGCGACCTGGTGCTTTTCCCCATTGTTGGTAACTGCTCTGGTAATTTTGTTGTTGGTGTTCTTAATTATTAGGGCTAGAATTTGAAATTATAAAAGCATATCAGCAGTTCATCTAGGTTTAATTTTATACAGAGATGTGGCATTTTCAGCTGTATGTGTGAGCAATCTCCTCAAATATAACATCTTTTTGAAAAACTATAACATTGTTTTAATATCAGAGAGACAGTTGTGTGGTTTTGCTCTGACTTATATAAATACTTCTGTCTGGTTTTAAGGGTCATATAGATATATGACCTTGAGACTACTATGCTTTCTGTGCTCTCTGCTGGGTGCAGTTGCATTTAACCCATGGTGACTGTGAAATGGTGTGTGAGTAGTGAAGTGTGAGTGTTTCAGTATTCTGTGGAAGGACAAAATGTGTATGTTCTGTCTGCTCAGGCAGATTCCACAAAGAAGAGTTTTTCTTAAAGCCTTTCCAAAAGTTTATCATGAAACTGTATTGATAATCACAGCCAAGCAATTACTCAAACTGGGATTCTAATTTTTCTGCTCTGTGAAGGTCAAAAGAGGCCTGTTAATTGCTTTTGTAAGGGATGCCCAGAGCAAGCAGCCTAATTTTTTTCAAATGATGAAGAAAATCCAGAAGCTATAATGTGGCTTGCTATATTGTTTTTTTTTTTATATTATATTTTCATGTTTTAGATTGTTTCTTCAAAGTAATTGTTGTTTAATGTTTTGTTGATTGGAATTATCTTTTTTCCTCTGGCACTTATACTTGTGTGCAATGAAGATGCTTAAGCCAGGAGAGAAGCTCTATACTAGTTACTATTAATCAGTTCTTAAAAGATGAGTCGCTGCTCCAGTGAGCTTTTGGTCTGCATAGACTTATATATTAGAATTTATCATGTTTCTTTTATTTCTTGTACAGAACTTCAGCATTAGCAACTTTTGTCATAGTGATGCAAAAGGCTGGGAAATGTGCATGTAATTTATCTCAATTAAACATCTGCTTTATGATATAAAAGTTGTTTTGAATAACTGGCCGTTTAATTTTCATAAATGATAAGCAGAATTTTTCCTGTTTTATTCTTCTCTCTCGTGACTTTTTTCCTAATGACTCTCTGAGCAACCTGGTCTAGTGGGAGGTGTCCCTGCCCACAGCAGGAGGTTGGAACTGGATGATCTTTAAGGTTCCTTCCAACCCAAACCATTCTGTGATTCTATGATTATGTTTTGAGTGTAGAAAGCTAGCTTGACATAGTAATAAAAATGGTTATTGCAAAACCTGTGCAAGTTAGGTTGTAGTCTATCACTGAGGTTTATAAACCCTTTAGAGTCTGATAAAGTTGAATTAAAAGTGATTAGTAAATGTTAACAGAAGGTGGCACGTTAAAATGTATTTTTACAAACCAAGGGAATGTGAAGCAACCTACTTTTCTCCTCTTAACTACTAAAATACAGTTAGCAGCTATGTTCTTTTATTCTTTCTTTTTAAAATTGATGACCCATTTGCAACCCTTTAAAAAAAATAAGGTACTGGAGGATCAGCTGTATGAAATCAGGGGAAAAGACTTAAAGCTTAAGATCTGCTTTGAGGTCAGCTCTCAGAATAGAACCTATTAAATGCTTTGTGTATTTAGTGAGCTGCATGCCCAATGTCAAATGTTGTAGTTGATTGCAGTGCGGATTTGTATATAAACTCAAACATGTCTGAACATGGTGAAACTGTGGAAGGTAACATTTTGACAGTGGGTGTCTTGATAATTTACTTAGTATTAATCATTGTTGTAACAGGTAGATGATTAGATTAGGTTCACACATGGTGGTGCTTTTGTGATAAATACAGACTGTGTAGCTCTGCAATTTATCTTGTGTCTTTCACTGTATCACCTGCACCTCTTTCAGAAATCTCTCTCATGGGACATTATGTGAACAATTTACATCTGTGAGCAATGTAGAATGGCTGCTCCTCTTAAATTCTTCTGTTCACCAAATACTGGAAACTTTTCTGACCCTCTTACTGGAAAAATACAGCAAAGTTTTAGTGGTCTGGCATGTGGGATTAACTGTGTTAATTCTGTTACCAATAACATCCTAAGATCTGATACTGTTAGGGTGGAAATTGAGCTTTAGACTATTGGAAAGCTGGGAATCTTTCTTTTCAGTAAGCATACATTAATTCAGAAAGAGCCCTTGTTTTTTTCTTGTTTTGTTCATCACTTTATTGTATTAAAAAAGAAGCTGTTTTCAGTAGCTTTTACTTTTGTAGGTTTATCAACTTAAAAAATAACTAAGCCTGTCCATAGCCAATACAAATACGTGTGGCCAGACTGCTGTGCTGAGACTCTGCTCTTGTACTTTGCACTGACAGAAGTTAATGAAAGTTTGTTTAGTGGGGGAATGACATATTGCATAGCTTCAGAATTCCTGAATTCCTGATTTCTGAGCTGCCATTTCTGTCTGTAGTAGTGTTTGAGCACTTCATCTATTAATATTGTTCTAAATCTTTCTTGTAGTTAAAAAGCAGAATCTACTTTCAGAGCCTTAATAGTGGTTAACCTTTGTTATATTTCTTGTGCCAGTTAAGTAATAGCTAATTGAGTAATGGTTATTTAAGCTACTATCCATACGAGAAAATTAAACTTCTAAAGCTTATCTAAATTTCTTGTGAAGACTATATAAGGTCTCCAATAGATACTGCCCAGCTTTCACTACTCTGCCCTAAATCTATTGGCAATGGAGGGATCAAAAAAATATGATTAGAAAGAACATTTTTACTTCTTAAGGAATCAAAAAATGACTGCTCTGAACCTGCAGAGAAGCAAATTCTGAGAATATTGGGAACTATTGTAGTTGCAGAAGTTACTGAGGTTATTTGTGGGCAACAGCATTTTTACTGAGCCTGCCTTCACAAAGAAGGTAACATTTGCTGAATCCTAATTAGACCAGTGAATGGTCTCATTTAGGGCAAACTCTGATCATATGGGAGGAATAAAACAGACCCTTCACATACCATTGAGGGCTTGATTTTATTAGTATTAGTCTGACTGTCTTAAATATGTTCATTATCTTTCGCTGTATTGCCTGAGTTTGGTGGTCTAAGGCACAGATGTTTGTCTGAATCTGTCAGAAAGGAATTGTTCAGCTCTATTTTTGAGCTAGATGGCAAATTTTCCTGGAAAAATGTGCACATTTTTCTTAAAAAGCGCAAAGTTTATTTTATAATTTCTCTCACTTGTTTCCATATGAAATAGTATTTAAGGGGCGTGCAACTGGCAGGACTTCTGCAAAGGAACTGCTCAACAGACTCCTCTGTTTCAGATTCACTTTGTGATTTCTTGTGTAGTTTTGGAATTTTTCTTATGCTGGAACACCTGAACTTTGTCAGCCTTGAAAAAATCGGCTTGTTTTTGTTGGATAATTTGTTTTGAGGGAAAAAAATCTCTTAAGAGAAAATACATCTGTCTGATTTTGGTCTGTATTATTATTTCTCTCAATTCTATTTGTGTGTTGACTTTTAATATTTCTAAGTCTGAACTTTTTTTTTAATGTTTTCTTATGATGAATAAACAGCAAGGTGTTTGCTTTCTAGTAATTTTCTGTTACTTGCATCCCTTTTGAGAGCAGAAAAAGGGATGTGATGTGGGGGAACAAGCTTGTGACAATGCTTCTTGAATGGTCTTTCCCCCAGTTTAATGAAAAAAAGTTTGTTGTCTGGATCAAAATTAGTGTTCACAAATGCATGAATTCCTGTGGATTAATAAGTCAAACCTTCTGCCTGTTTTTATTAAGAATTTCTGTACATAATCCTGTGGTAGCTCAGTGGGGCACAGAGAAGGGAAATACCAGGGTTTTGCTAAGGGGGTGCTTCTCATGTTCTCACTAAACCAGCATAACTTGTGGTGAACGAACTATTCCAGCCTTTGCGTGGTTGTATGTTTTCATGCTGGAAGTGTTTCATGTGTGGAGGACTGAAGTGAGTATTATTTATGGAGGTTTGGGTTCAAAGTTTATTGTGAGGCAGACAGAAAGATCAGCAATATATAACCTTGGATTATTTTTCTTGGCCAAGTCCTGGCTGTCCCTGGGATTGTTTTCATGGCATGCTCTTGTATTTATTGGGCCTTTTAAAGCATGACAGAGCCATTCCTTGATGTATATTTTATTTTTTGTGAATTCTAGGCTCCATGTATCACATGTTTCTCTAATATAAGCAGCACAACATGTTAACAGAAAAGCATGGCCTGGGTGCACCTGGGGTGTGTGCTCTGCCCTGGTAGAATAAAACAACCTCTCATGAGAAGAATAAGTTACCCAGTGAAAACATTGCAGATGTAATTTTTACAGCAGGGTCTTCTGCCAGCACAGTTCTGTTGTTTAGGGACTGTTTTCTTACCATCCTTCACCAGCAAAACAGTGGCAATGCCTTTTAAGATGTGATTGGGTAGGGAGGATGAGGGGAAAAAGAAAATAGTCTTTCAGCAGTTTGGTTTTGTGTATGCAGCTGTGTCTTTTAGTTCCTTGCTGCTCTGGCTTCAACCAACGTTCATTGTCTTAAAGAAAATCTTAAAAGCTTAATGAAGAATCCGTGGAAAAAGCAATGCTGAAAATTTAAAGGCTGAATTTTTTAGGTGCTGTTATCCACGTGCTGTGGACTGAGCTTGGCATGGATTACCTCACACCACATGAGGAGCACTACCATAAAAATATTGGTGTCTGCATAGACGTTTTGTTGTTTGCTTCTTAATTAAACTTACACTCAGCTAGATTTTTTTTTTCCCATGCATTTTTTGTGGAAGTCCAAAACTTTGTAGCAGGCATGAATTTTGTTGTACCAATGTTTTGGGGGAATAGGAGTACTGTGTTTTTCCAGGAGAACAGGAACTGGGTTTTTGGCCCAAAATAGAGTATTGGAGTAATTGATGTAGAAAAGCACAGTTCATGGAGGGGAACATGACTATGGGGTGGAGCTCTTAACTCCTCCTGTAGTGGGATGGTTGCAGCTGTCAGGGGTTAGTACTGATGTATTGTGAACTAAAAACTGTTACTTCAAGCTTTGATCAGTGTTAATAGAAGAGGGTTCTTTAATTTACAGTGCTGTATTCTGAAAATTTAAGGCAGGTAACAGTGATTGAGTTTTCCATGAGTGCCATCACTCTGTTTTAACTCTGGCTTAATATTGGGGAATATTAATATTGCTCTGCTTTACATAAGGCTCCAAATGCTTACTTGTTACATACTGTAAATATTAAAAGGTCCTCTTGGAGTTCCTGTAATTTATTTTTCTTATTGAGTAAGCTGAAAATGGTGTCAGATGTTCATACTGCTTTTTCATGTCCCTTTTGATGAATCTATTTATTACTTGGGTAATGAGCAGTACACATGGTTGGTTAGCCAAGTTATTGAACTTCATCAACCTTGGCTGAAATTCACAATGCATGTGAAACTTGTTGTAACATGTAAGAAATTACATCTGGGCTAAAAGGTTCAATAATGATTACTGCTTGTAAAGGAATCTTTTCACAAAGGGTGGGATTGAGCTGTGTGCCTGAGTTGTACTTTCTGGTACTCATTTTACAGGGGAAAAACATATTTGTGGAATCCTATAAAGCAGGCAGTACTCGCTTTCTTCTCTATTCTTGAAGAGTTAGAAGGACACTTCAGTGAGCCTCAACTTAACTTGATTGCTCTTCTGTCTTTTGAAATATTTAATTTCTTGTTATTTTATGTATATTTCATAGTCCAGAGGTGAAAAGACTTTCTGCATGGTTCAGTTTGTCTCACTGCAACACTGAGCTTACTCTCTGCATCATCTTTTGTCATGTTTTGAAAACTAATTGTGCTGCAAGAGTTGTTTGAATATGTGTACCTTTGTATTATTTTGGAAGATGTTGCTGAATGTAGGCTATTTTCTAATTACAGTATCTTCAGACACATTGAGGGAATTTTATAGATACTATGAACTCTGGTTGCAGCCTATAGATGTACATTAAAGGGCATAATTTTTTTGGCTTACCAGCAGAAAAATTTTAGTGATTAAAAGCTAAGCAGAAGGGTCACAAGCAGGAAGTATTTCTGTATCTTGTGTCCCTTTGAAACTTCCCATGCTTGATTGTGACACTGTTTTATAAGGTTTCAAGACTCCAGTCTAAATCAGTAAATCCCCACCAAGAAGGAAGTGAAAGGAGACAGGTAAGACCTTGGGAAGATAAAGATCAAAATCCTGACCTGATTAAAAGGAGTTTTGTTGCTGTCTTCAGAATTAGTGAGGCCAGAACTTTGTCTGAATTATAGTACAGTGAGAATACATTCATCCTAAAGTCTACAGTACACAAAGGTTTTTAAAAGACAGCGTGATTTAGGAAAATAAATACATCAAATGTCACATTCTTTCAGTAGTTCTCAGGGGAAGATCATCAAAAACAAAAGTACTTTTCTCTTCCTTTTTTTTTAAATTATTTAATTTTAAAATTATTTAATGGTATTGGCAGTTTTCAGCTCTGTCACTGACCACACACTTAAGTCCTGTGCCTTTCTGTTGTTTTTATTTTTCTTCTGTGAGTGAAAGATTTTTTTTTTCCTTCTCCTTTTTCCATTTCTTCTATTGGCTCATATTTTTAATATGTGAGATCTTTGTGGCCTTCTGCTCAGCTATATAACCTCAGTACTTTTGTTCCTGTAACATCCAGCTGGTTTTGATTTCTTGCAGTACTTCCACATGGTGGCTTTCAGTACTTCATCTGTTGCTTCAGAAAACTCCCCACAGTCTGTCTTCAAATCTGAATAGTTTTATAGTAATGCACTTTGTTTCCTTTCCTTTATTTAGTTATAGTTACCTTAGTCACTAAGTTCCTATTCTTAGTTAATGTCTTCTTTGTACTAAAAGTACTAGTGAAGTTAGGTTTTCTGATTGTTATACTTCCTTGATAGTGATGATATCTGTGTGAATAAAGAATTGTCACAGTTCAGTTCTGGAGGTATTTATTTAAATCTTGTCCGTGCACTGTGACTTGAGGTTCCGAATAATGAGTGTTGCTTAGAAATTTTTCATATTTTTTCTGGGTTATGTTGTCTTTGTAGAAGGTACA
The DNA here is from genome assembly GCA_013400415.1 of Scytalopus superciliaris. Classification (NCBI taxonomy): domain Eukaryota; kingdom Metazoa; phylum Chordata; class Aves; order Passeriformes; family Rhinocryptidae; genus Scytalopus; species Scytalopus superciliaris. The sequence goes on from VXBX01006169.1 coordinate 71,951, forward strand.
TTTGGTGTCTCTTTATTTATTCAAGCAGCTTTAACAGCACATTCTCTAATTGGCTTTCCTTTGGTTTTTATATTAAAATCATAAAACTTGTGGGGCATTTTCCTCTTGTGGTGATTAGTCAAAAAGATGCTTTGTGCAGAAAAATCACTGTTTATTTAAAAGTTTGTGAGGAAGATTGTTAATTCTTCTCTGTCAGAACCAAACTGAAGAAAACAGTATCAAAGTATATATTCAGAGATTCAGAAACTGTGAGAGATTCTGGTTATGTTTCTCCTCTGCCATTGGCAGCATGAGCAGCATGTCTTGCTTCTATATATTTGTACATTGCAGACATTAATTATGCTACTTAGGATTTTGAGAAATGTGTTATTAGTCTTATTGTACTTGTGGAGCAATATATGGCTGCAGTAAATGACCTAAATTTACAGATTATGTCCATGTCCATATTCCAGTTTAAAGTGGGAGTTGGATTGTTCTGTCACAGGATAAAAAATGTACTTCTCTGAATGCTGTTCTAATTCTTCAGGAGAAGGAATAATTAAGATATCTTAAGAGTAGAAACTAATGACAATGAAAAAAGAAAGTAAGCTTTTTTGATAAGTGCTTTATTTGTTTGGGTCTGTGTCCAGCTGCGAGCAGATGTTGAGTGGTATAAACTTACTCCAGTTGAAGGATTTTTAATTCTGAAGGTAAAGTTGGATGATTTTGTGCCTTACTAAGCAAAGAGTGCATAAAAATGTGCATGACCTACTTGGCAGCACACTTTTGGCATCCTGAGTGAATGAAGATTGTGATCTGTTTCTGAATCTGATTTGTTTGTCATAGACAAGGCAGACTGAATATGAAGTCAGGACTTGTACAGCCTGATTTCTGTGTGATCTTGAGGGAACTATTGAACACTGGATTCTGACTATATCAGTACAAGTGATCCTTTTTACCTAATTCACAATAATGTTGCAAATCATGACTCAAGACTTGTAGAGTACAATGTTGTCACAAAACCAGTGGGTTTTAGAAAACATGTAGTGTGCTTGTTCACCTGGCAGCTTTTCCTGTTTTACAGATGTAAAGTTTTATAGGCTTTGGATTTAGCATCCCCTTCCCCAAACAGGCAAGGTTTAACTTCTTGGAAGATGAAAAATCTTGGTATAGAGCATCTAGCTGCAATTGGTCCTTTGCTTTAGAAGATTCTTGTCATTGAGGTCTTGAGTGGATTGCTGATGTTCCAGCTGTTACCAGATAGACCCTAAATGTCATTCAAAAAAGTACAGATTAATTTTGGTGTCAGACGAGGCATGACATGTTTTCATGCCCTCCTTGAAAGTGTGGCAAAGGTATTTGATTTTTTTTTTTTTGTTTGCCCATGGCATTATGTTATAATTCAGTGACTTCTAATTCTTGCTTGTTTTCCATTCTCCTTGCTTTTGTGTATAGTCTTTTGTTAATACTGTTCTTATTCTTCATCTTTTGTTTCAGACTTCCATCTCCTGCCTTACTTTGTATGTCGGAACCACATGATGGATCATTTGAGTTACATAACAGCCTCCCACCTCCCTCTTCCCTTCGTAGTTTAAAGCACACCCAAAAGGTTTGCCAGGTTTGAACTAGAGAGACCAGTGAACTGCATCTTCCCTCTATTCAGTTCTTTGCACAGGATCCTGAAATGACTCTTGTATCAAAGCCTTCCTTTGCTGCCTAACCAAACAAATTGTCTTATCTCATATTGCCCAAAGACAGAGGTGGGTGGTGACTGCCAGAAATCAAGTAGTGTTGTTTTAATTTTCGTTCTGCTCCTCTGTTCCTTTCCCCTGTGATACAAAAACTGTGAGCTCTTTAGAACAGGACATGGCTCTGTATGTTTGGTTCTGTGAGACATCTCTTTTTTGTAAGCTGAACTGTGAGCTATTTAGGACAGAACTGTGTTTCATTATTTATCTGTAAAATGTCTAATATATGTTTTAAAGTCTTTCAATGTTTGTGTAACTGATGTAAATAAATACCAAATTTGTTTTAAGAAAAAAATTGGTCCAGTTTGTTGTAGTACTTTCTCTGTATCTTTACATAACACTAAGCATTTCTCATGAAATGACTTTGAGATTAAAGCTAGGAGGATCTAGCACTTTAGCTGACAGCACAGTATGTCTTTTAATTATTCTGCCTTGGATGAAGTATTCTTCTTTATTGAATTTACTTCTTTTATTAACATTGCACTGTTGTACTTGCCAAAAGGAGACTCAAAGCATGCAACTAATTTTTTTTATTATGTTTAATTAGGCCTCAGCTCAGCAGTACAGAAACCTTACGATAGTCTTGGCTTACAGAGGAACAGAAGTGTACTTGAAAAGAAACTAGACAATTTCTGGCTTTTTTTTTTTCTCCGTTTTTGCTTTGGTGGGAAAAACTGTTGTGTTGCCTAAAGCTACTGCTGATGCAAAGAGCAGCTTTAGAGAAGGAGGGTTTGCCAAGCCCATTATTCTGAACTTGTAACTTTTTTTTTTTATTTTAAATATCTGATTAAAAAAAACCCAACAAGATCCAGGAGACACAGAGATAAATTTTAAAATCTAGGCTTTTTTCTGGTCACCTGAGTAAGCTTGTCCAAGAAGGTGTGTTAAAAATAGCAACAATAAGGAGAAAAGCCTCAAAGTTTATGGAAGAAGTTGGGGAGGCGGGGGGAGACTGGGCAAAAACCCACCCCTCAAAAATGTAGTTGATACTGGGTGTCTGATTAGACTTTTTATATTCTGTTATGAATGCTCTGGTGTTTTTCCAGAACACAAACCCTTCAGGAGTGAGTGGATTAGCCTGAAACTCTTTATTGTTGCTGCTGATGTTGGGTAAATCCCTAATGATTTGTGTGACTGCTCTAAGTTTTGTTGCCACTGCCTCTCTTCTTGTTGTCTCAGCTTTGTATTAAAAGAACGATGAAGCTACAGTAGCATACACAAAAATGTTATTTATTTCCTTAATAATGTATTCAAGTAATGGCATTTATAAATAGACTGGCTTTATTTAAACAAATAAACAAAAGAAAGATCATTTATCCCATAGCAACTGAACATTCAGGAATGATTACTGAGAAATGGAGTGTCCTAAATAAATACCATGTCAAATTTCACTTCTCAGACCTGATGTAGATGTCATTGAGATGCTGGTTTGATGTTGACTTACTTTATGGGCAGATCTGTTGTTTTCTGTTATTCTAGATTGCAGTTAAATGTTTAATTTGGAAGGGTTTATTTTGCACTAAAAATAGAAGTAGTGTGTTAACATAACTGTTGTTTAACAAACTATTTTTTATCCTTTATCAATATAAGCATATGTAATTCTGAATAATTTAGGATTTTAACTAAAATGAGGAATATGAGTCACACCAAAATGAGTTCTGCTTATTTTGAGACAAAGTTGCTATCTCCGGTTTCTTTAAAAATGTTTGTAACTCTGGCTTGATTTGGTAATAATATATTTAGATGCACTTTTAGGTGGAAAGGTTGGTTTTGTCTAGAAAATGTGAAGTTGTGTGCTTGTGTGCATATCTAGATGCCTACTTGCCCTCATGATAAATTATCTATTACAATGGAAAAATTGTATCCAAACTGAAAAAATAAACTCTTTGATAAATTCTCCTTATGTGTTAAAGGATAAAATCAAATGCTGAATTCTGATTTTTTTTCTTTTATTTTTTTAAATGCAGTAATTGATTTGTGTTATGGAAACCAGCTGACTTGCTGGCAAGAAGCCACACTGTCATTTTTAAAGACAGTCAAAGGAAAGCACAGATTTATTCTGTGCTTGAGGAAACACTGAGAATAAAAAGTTCAGAGAGTAACTTTCAGTTGCAGATGTGATGCTGAGATATGACTAATTGTGTTAATGGCTGCAAATTTTTTTAGTATTGGTAAAATGTCCCAGTCCATTGGACTGATACAATACACTTTAAAGGTACTCAGTTCAAGTTCTTTTGGGATTTGGTAGGAGCATGGTCCCACCATTTAATAGATGAAGAAAGGCAAGATGAAACATGAAGGCTGAGACTTTTTTTGCTCTCTCTTAAAAGAGTGTGTATTATCTAAACAGAGTGTTGGGATTGGTTGAAGTAGAAGATGCAAGTCTGAATCCTTTCTGACTGTGATTTTTGCTCACTGATGTGCATCTAACGCAAGGAGTAGATACTAAAGATAAAACTGGGATTTAATTGAAATTTCAGCTCTTATCTCTGCTTCTCCTCTTTCCTTCACTCTAATCCCTGGCCACTGTTCATCTATTCAGGCACCAAATAGGACCTGTTTGTATTTACATGGCTTGCCAAGTGGAAAAAAAAGTAAATCTTGATTGGGATAATCTGTGCAGTTTAGTATTCAATTTCTTTTTGGTTTTGTCTCTCCTTATGTTTTCATTAAGCTCTTTCAAGATTATCTATTTAGTTGAAAACCCCAGTTACTCAGAGTAGTATCTCCTTTTATTTTAGGGGCAGACATTTAGTGGTTGGTGGGAATTGCCATGACACAACTAAAACAAGGTCTTATCATGGGACATGACAAGTAGTTTGGCTCTGTGTTTGATGTGCTGCATTTTCAGTCCAGGGCTCATTCCAGACTGAAACCCTTGGCTGTTACTGCAATATTTATGTTGGATAACAGCACCTCTACAACATGAAGGATTGGCAATGCCTATTTGAATCTGCTCTGAGACTCTGCCTTGGGTGGCTGAGATTCTGAGCAGTGTGAGGTGTAACAGAGCTGAGAGGACTCCAGACCCCTTGTTCATGTCTTGTGGCATCATCAAGTGAGCTGGTGGGTGTCTTTGGGCAGCACAGCTGGAGCAGATACCAGCTCTGACTGCAGCTTTGTGGCTTTTAGTTGTAGTGTATTTGTAATGTATGTGCCTGACACAGTCACTGTGCTAGAATTTTTTCTTCCTTGCAGCATATCCAGTTATGAATTTAGCTTTCTTTCCCTCAAAAGATGCGTTTGTAATTTTTTACAGGAACAACAAAGCGGCAGATGCTTACAATCCCATTGATTTACAGGTGTTCTTAAATATTTGTTGTGTGTTGTGCTCCCTTCAGAGGAAACAAAACATTTTGGGTTTTGTCAGTGACAACAGCAAAGCACTTAGTTGTTAAGAATAACTTTTCCTTGCCCAGAGCAGTGTATTGCAAGGAAGTGTAAGGAGTGCATATTTTTGAATTGGTTAGATGGAAAACAGAACCAATGCATTAGTCACCCTGTTTCGTTTTGGTTGGCTTTTCCTGTGGTTCATGGCTCCAAGAAAAACACGTTTGTCCAATTTACACACAAAGGGAGAGGCAGGATGTATCTTTCATATAACATCACACTTTTCAATGAAAAGTATCAGTATGTGTCATTGCCATGTGCCTGAAAACACACAGAAACAAAGAGAGCATTAGTATTCCATGGACTTGCTTGTTCTAAATTGAGTCTTTTAAAATATCTTGGTGATTTATTTGCTTGAAAACTTGAATTTGGAGAAACTTGAATAATGTGTCTTAAGATTTTATCCTAAATTTCCATATTGAAGCAGAGTGTCTGTGGCCAGGCAATCCTGATAGGGAATTCATGGTGCTTTTTGGGCTCTGAAAGGTATGAGTGTGTCAAGGATGTGATCTTTTGCAAGTGGCTGCCATCCCACGTGTGAGCTCTGTTGGATGTTGTACCCTTAAACCACCAGCACAGGCAACAGTGATCTTAGTTGCAGAGGATTCTTCCCTAAATCACACATCATTGTTGCAGTATTTCAACCTGGAAAGAAGCTTATCCACAATTCTTCATGACTTTAGCACATTTAAATCTGCTTTACTCCTTTTTTTAAGGAAGTGTTGAATATGATGATCTGATTCGCTGTCACTGGTGTTTAGGTCTTCCAAGTTTAAAGAAATCTAATGATGTCTAAGAGGCAAGTCTCTTTTCCATTTATATGTAGTTCTCTTGGGTCCCAAAAATCAGAAAACACTTAGTTTGCTGAGATGCAGCAGTTGGGGTGAGAACAGTGGAGTGGGGGGAAAAAGAGAAACCTGAACACAGCTGTGAATGTGATACAGACTTTTAGTGATAAGTTTGTGCTTACAAAATGTGAATCGGTTTCTGCTGTTGTACAGTCCATAAGAAAACCATCAGTGCATGGAAAGCACGAAATACACAACACAAACAGAGCAGTACTTTTTCAGTTCTGCAGAACACTTGTGTTTGCTGAGTTGATCTTGCAATGTTTACTGTAGTGGCAGGGAAGAAGCTTTTCTTCTGCACTCCCTTTTAGTTTATATTCAAGCTGCCTGTGATGTAGGGCTCGAGGAAGGCTGGACTCTAAATCATTACTTGAGCACACACAACTCTCTGGGCCCCCCGAGCTCTCTCATTGATGAAGAGAAAGAAGGAATTCTGAAGAAACTAAGAGTGAGCCAACTCTGTAGCAAGCTCCTTTGCGTGGAGTACTAAGCTGTTGCAAAGAAAGAAAGCATTCCTGTATTTTAAATGTATTGTAAATGGCAGATCTGGAGTGTTTGGGAGAAGGAAGAGAAGCTGAAGAAGACTTACTGCCTGAAATGCGTCCGAGTTTCTTCTTGTGTTTTCAAACTTGCTTGCATTTGAAATAAGGAGATGTTTTAAAATGTGTAAATGCCGGATGCAAATCCTTTACAAAATGTCCCCCGGTGATCGATGGACTGTATGCTGTCTGTTTAAACAAGAAATCACTGAATTACTTTTCCACTCAGTGAATCCCTTTCTGTTTTATAGAGGAGGCTGCAGCGTTTGACAGAGCCGTGTACTCATCTGGTGTATGTTGACACAGTGTAGTTGGCATTAATTGAGCGGTGCTAACTGCTTCTTAATTGAGACCATTAGCTGAAAATCTGCCCCAAAATTCAGTGATAGTAGTAGACTACAGATAGCCAAGAATATGAGAATATTGAACTGAACAGTCATCATAGAAAATGAAGAATAAAACTGAGTGCTAACTTCTGAGTCTTTATGAAAAGCATGCTGTAAGAAAGGGCTGAAGGGTTTTAAATGTCTCCAGCAAATCCCATGTGCTTGTAGCTCTCTTGTTAGTTCTGCTCCCCATCCTTTAGGTTAGCTGGCGATGTAGAGCTCTGCCATAATGTTTATCCTCATGTATGTCTTATTCTTAAACAGGATTTTCACTTCTGAGTGTCAGATTAGAGCTCGTTCAGCTTGAGCACCAGCAGCAAGAGTAGTTGATCTCAGCACAAACTTGAGATTTCCAGGGCAATTGCTTGAAATTAGTTTGATAAAACATTTGCTCAAAATAGTATATTTAATACTCTACAATACAGTGATTGCTTTTCCAAAGTGCACATTACTTAAGCATGTTGTTCTTCTGTCACATTTGGAGGAAGTATCTGTTTTATTCCTTGTAATTGGCTGTCTTTGGTGCTCAAATCTATAATCCTATGCTGTTTTTCTAGTGTGGTTTTTCCTACTTTAAAAATGCCACAATACCCCAGCACTGTGGTACAGGGAAGAGTCACCCCTGGAGGATATAGTTTGTTTCCTGGAAAAGAAACTAAAATCTTTGATGTTAATATTCCTTCATGTGTTACTTAAGTGGTGTCAGTCTCAGATTAAGTGAAGTTTAAAAAAGTTCTTTGGTTCTTTTGAAGTCCACAGAGTTACTTTTGTGGGTAGAATTAAGGTTGCTCTGGCTCCCTAATTTTGGTTGTCCTTCACATAGTTATTTAGATTTCTCTTCCTATTTAACCCTACTGTGATTTTTTTAAAATGGTTTTACTGTTTGGGTGTTTATGATCTTTGTGGTTTAACTTTGGTGTATGAAACCACATTCAGTGTGGATTGTGATTAAATGGTAGTTTTTATAGAGAGGTAAGATTTTTATTTATAGAGTTTAAAGTCTTGTACTTTACTCAATCTATGTGTTAGGCTGAGGTTTTAAAATTTCCTGTATATTGACAATATAGCTACGTTTTGCTGAAGAACAAATGTTGAAAAACTTAGTTTAACACAGTGGATCTCATAGAAAATGTTTTCCACTCTGCTAGAAGCTTTTCTCCAATTGTTTAAGCTTTGTGACACTGGAAGAGGAAAGAAGCATTGTTGCAGAGCTGTAAAAAGACTTGAATACTGAGGTGCTTCCAAAACTCCTCCTTTAGGTGTTTCAGTTAGAAGTTGCATTTTTCTAAGCTCCTGCATAGCTGTTTCTTAAACTGGAAAGGTACTTAATTATACTGCTTTATGAGGATTTTCATGTCTATGAAGACAAATTTTAAGGACATCTATAAAAATGTTGCAAATCTTGAGGGTGAGCAGGTGGATGTGTAGATCATACTTAAGGTCTGTGAAGAAGACATTGTGTTACCTCTTTGTGATGTATTTTGTCTGGTAGATGATCTGGAAAGATGCCTTATGGTTTATGCTCCACACAAAGCGGTAGAAAGATCAAGTAGTAATAGTTACGTGCAATCCTTACCTATAGCCTGTAATTCAGTAGTTGAATTGGAACTTTTCTGTGGTTTGGGGTACCTGGGTTCATTTTTCTCCATTTGTGTATATCCAGCTATCCTAAATACAGTGCAAGAGGGTGAATTTGTAGTTTAAAATGTGTGTGAGTATTTGACCAGTGGCAGTATTTGAATGGAGGTTTTTTTTAGCACCTGGTTTTGTGTAAAGATCCAGAACACATTTGCCTAAGGGTGAAGCATCATGCTTTGGAAGCTCAGAAAAGAGTGAGTGTGACCTAAAGACAAGTGCTTAACACTGATAACCCAAGTCTGCATGGAAAAATCAAGACTTATTAAAATGAACTAAATTCACAGCATGTAACTTACTCAGGTTATAATGAGAATATTAACTATAACAGTAAATGGCATGGAATTTATTATTTTGCACAGTGTGAATGGGGTAGAGTTAGCAAAACATCATCACATGTAGCTAATTAACCTGGCCATCAGCTCTGGATCTTTAAACAGTTGCAAAACTATTCCCAGGCATTCCAACCAGCTTCTAATAATACAGTAAGCAAGTCAAAGTAAGTGTATTTTTGTGCAAAACAGGAAGCATAAAAGCTAATATTACCCTGGTATGTCTTCTATTAGTTGCATGAAAAATTCTAGTTAAATATGCTTAAAGTGGAATTAGAAAGAAGGGAAATCTTTGCATATGCTGTAGCTGAATTCATGTGCATGCAATGAATTACCCAGGTAATTAAAGTTGCTTGGTGCAGTGAATGGCTTTAAAAGAGATACAAGAAAATTGCTTGGACTTAAATACCGTAAGTATGTAATTTTAGAAAATGGTGTAAATTTGTCACGGTGTCTGTTGTTTCTATAATGTAAGTTATGTCTTGTGCTGTAACTGGATTTTGTTGCTTTGGGGTGTTTTGAAAGTGAGACAGCCCATCCTAATAGGCTTTTTGGTAAACAGTTTTTAACAGGAAATCATGAACATGCTGTAAATGTCATGAAGTTAAAACAAATACCTCTTCTCGTTGACTTCTTCGCATACTTAAATTGTTGGGCACTTAAGTTTGATTCTTCATTCTCTAGTTTTATCTTGCCTAATTGAACTCATTAAGCTATGTCATGCCTTTTCCAGCTGGATGACAACTTCTGTCATTGTCACAGTCTGTCATGGAGATGGTCAAGCAGTGATACTATGAGTACATCACAGATATGTAGTAACTCACTTCCGAAATTTGAAGACTCCCTTTAGAAAGGAGAATGAAAGTGCCCAAATTCAGAATGGGGAGGAAATCATTAATAATATTGTACAGCTGTTTAGAAATTCACTGTGAAATTTTGTTCTACAGATGAAACAAAGAAACCTGGGGATATAGATTCATGCTGCACTTTAATTATAGCAGAGTATGAGCTTCCTGTCCACTAGTTTCAGATTTAGAAAGAATGTGCTTGCAGATGAAATCATTATCAGTAAGTTTTGCAAAAGAGGGAATTTTTCATGGACTGTTTTTTCTCTGTATCATCTTGTACACGCAATGACCTGTTTAGCCACGTGATACTATGACCAACATATTGAAGCTACACGGTATATGATTGATTATTCATAAAGAGAAAAATTGTTCTCCACATCAGCTGATGGTGAGACAAAAATTGAGTTGATTTTACACAGATAATATAAGGAAAATTTTAGCTAAGATTTTCAATGTGTGAGTAGTGAAGCATACATGTAGGTTACACATGTCCTTGGGTAGAATCACATTTTCTAAGAATGAGCTTGACCTTGGTATACTTAAACGTGTGGCTCAAAATTTCAGGTAATTTTATAGTTCTGTGTTGTTCCTAGGGTCTGTTTCTGACTAGGAAAATGTTCTGTCCTAGGTTTTGAAACTGCGAAGTCTCTTGCACTGCATGGGGTGTATGTTATCCTGGCCTGCAGAAGTCTGTCGAGGGGCAATGACGCCGTACAGCGCGTCCTTGGGGAATGGGTAAGTGCATGTACGGAGAGTCCAACACTGAGCTGTGCTTTCCATGACATGAAGTCTTTTGTGCAGTACAAGCAGTTAAATAGATATAGCACTGCCCTGCAGGAATCTAAAGAAGAAGGCATTTGTCTTACTGTGTAACACCCTGCTCAGTCACTGGCACATTGGTGATAGAGATGTTTTGTTTTGTGTGAGTGTGTTGGACTGCAAGGCTTGACGTGCTGTTTTCTGTGTTACCTACAGATGCTTTGTAAGGACAAAAATGTTTGAAAGAACCACAGGGGCGTGGTTCATAGGAAAGGACATTTCCAGACCCAGAGTCTGTGACTAACTGGAGGAGGATGGGCACAGTCAGTTAATAGAGACAGCCACTGTTTGCTCATAGTTTGTCTACAGTGAGAGATTTCAGGAGGTCATTTTTATGCTTTTAAAACGCATAAATGTTCCCCTCCTTTTCTGTCCTAGTCCATCAGGCCCTGCTGCCAGGCACTCTGTCTCAAGCTTTTTTCCTTCCAGGTTCTTCCTGCTTTCTTTCATTTGTCTTCCATTTTGTCACACAAATAAAAGCTCTTCACTCCCACCTATTCCCTTGTTGCTCTTTGACTCCAAACTTTCCCCAACCCCTTTTTTTTAGGATCTTCTGAAGCCCTTATAAAAATATATTCATTTTTCTTAGTTTATTCCTCCCACTGTCATTTACTTGCTAGTAAGTAAGTCTTGCAGGCTACTTTTGTGTGAGCTTTCTGGGACTGCTGAATTCCAGGAGATAATCTGGTGGCACTTCACACTTTACTGAATAAGAGACTGCAGGATCAGATTTTTGGATTTTTATTTCTTTCCAGCTAAAATTAGCGATGAGTGTTTTAGTTTTATTTCCCAAGCTCTTAAAAGTATTTCAACTACTCCCAGACGACATGGGAGAGAACACTGGGTAGTATTAATATTTACATGTAAATAGTCTACAGATAAATTAGGTATTTATTAAAAATGTATTGCAAAAACAAGCAGTGCTTATTTGCAAGGATTTCCAAATGAGCTATGCTTATAGTATTGCTAGTATTTGTAACCACAGGTTTCATGAAGAAACAGTCTTTGGATTTAGGCCTCTTTCTCTTGCCCAGATGATATTAATGATTTACAGTAAAGGATTGGGAGTGAAAAACATTTTCCTTTCTGCTTCAATACTTCCCACTAAAGCTCCTTTTAGTTTGGTTTATTTTTTTTTCCAGTAGCATGGAATTCCAAGAGAATTCCAACAGGGGTGAGTGTAGTGTGTGTTTCTTAAAATTCGTGTTCTCTTTCAGTAGAATTGGATGTGGTGATATTCTGCTGTTTGGATTTAGTAGTCCCAGTCCAGCTAAATATGGCTGTATATATGGGTTTTGTGTAATTACAATAAGGCAGTAATGAGTACCTTTTATCTGAAGAATATCCCATTATCCCCTTAATTTTAACCATATCTGTAAGCACTTTGAAGACAATGGAAGTTCAGGAACACTTTGCTTAATACGTGTATTATCTCACCAAAAGTTGGTGAATTTTTAATTGATGAGGATCACTGAAGGCCGAATTACTTCAGAAACACTAAATTTATTTACTAACAATTTTTAAGTTCTAATTGTTCAGAAAAAGAGTCTCATCTGTAAACAGGGTAGCTGGAAAACCTTCAGTGCATCTTTGTAATGGCTTTGTTGTTGTTTATTGAGAGGGACTAATTAACTTTGATTATTGCACTAATATTATGGCACTTTGACAGTCCCTCAGATTTATGACTCTGGGAAAATAAACAAATGAAATGCAGGTGCTGGAGCAGAAAGAGTAAGTTATTACTGAACTTTAATTACTTGGAGTGTGTAACCAGGAGAGAATTAGTTGATGAATTACAAGATGCTTAAAATTTACATCAAATTGTAAGCAATCTTGAGGAAAACAAACACAAAAACCTGCCCCAAAGTCAGTTACTGAAAACAAAGAGACAGGGATTAATGTGATTGATTTCCTTCTAATATTAAAATATTGATGTAAAATATTAATTTTTAGCTTATAGGTGTAATACAGAGAAGGAAGTTGTTAATTGAAAATTCTTTCCTAAAATGAAAGAGCTTAAGAAAAACGTCAACAACCTCTGCATGTGGTTGAGATGAATTCTCAATATGTAGCTGCGATTGTTCTGCTACAAAGAACTTCAAAGCATCCACAGTATTTTGTCTCCTTTCTAGGGAAAGCAAAATTGCTGAAAGGAAATAGATTTACTTTTCAATTTGGAATCAATTATTTTAAAAATACAGCTGGTTAGGATGCAGCTTTTCAGAGCCTCATGTTCACTTTCAGGCAGTGTTTTCGGTAGCAATAGTGCTACCTACTTGTTTTATGTTTTCCTGTAAATCCCTGAGATTATGTCTCTGAGCTGCACTATAAATACCTTGTTCCTCAGTAATTCGCAGAGTGGAAATTTGATAAATATGGTCCTACTCTTCAACTCAGTTTCCAAACCCTCATGTTCTTCTAATTTGCATGAAATATGCTCTTAGAACAAAAAAAATAAAATTGCCAAATTGAGTTCTGGTCTGTGTACCTGTTGTAGGTGTGGAGCTTTACTGCTGTGATGGTGATAAAATTGGTATTTCCATAAAACCGTGTATATTGTCAAGCAATGTGTATCCTATGCTGACTTTTCTGTGGGACAGTATCCTTTAGTACTCAAGGTTTAAATGTTGGACACAGAATATTTCCTTTTTCATTCTTTGCTGATGCAAAAGAGAGTTCCACTCACTTTGCAAGAAGACAAAATAATTAAAAAAGGTGTAGCGAAATAACTTATTATTTAAAATTTTAATACAGTTATCTGATTGATGGTCTGTATTAACTGAAGCATGAAATACATATGGAAAAAAATGTAATTCTTAGAAACCCAACCACCACCTTTGCCAAACCAGAACAAAACAAAACAAACCCAAATCAAACCCACTGTGATGCAGCATTTAAAAATAAAGTACAGTGTATGCAACAGTGCTTAGGAAAACCACCCAGCTCGTTCCCCTGGTGAGTCTGTGACATCCATGCCTGGAATGCCACAGACTGTGTGTCTACAGGAACACAACTCTGCTCTGGGCCTGTTGTGCTTCTAAATAAGTTGTTAGGCAAAAAAATGCAGTTTCAGTCTGCTTTTAGTGAAAGCTGAAAATCAAGTTTATAAGGAGAAAATGGGACGGCTAAATGGCTTGGGAAAATCCAATTGTTAAGATTTAGAGAAAACAGCAGGAATAGTGAGAGAAAATGAGATTTTTTTCAGATTAGCTGCCATTATGTTTAATAAGCAAATTCAAGCTGATCTTAACTGTCTGTTGGAGACAAATCCAGAAAACTTTGTTTATAACAATTTATGCCTGAAGAGCTGTTTTATAGAGAGTTTGAGCCATTTGAGTAGGGATTACCCATATAAACTTGCTAATTACTTTAGATAACTGACATTTGTTTGCAACCTGCAGTATTCCAGTTATTTTCTTTCTAAACTACAGCAGAATTTTGCTAATACTGCAAATAAAGGATAATTGCTTTGTGTGAAGGATTGTAACAAGTTCTAGCTAGTCTTAACTAGTCTGTCAAATATAATTTTTATGGAGAGGTTTGGTTGGTTATATTGGTACAATCTAATGTTTTATATACACATACATATAGACAGGGAAAGGAAGAGAAAGTCTGTAAAAGCAGCAGATAAAAAGAGAGATCAGTATAGCTTTATATTTGATCTCTCGAAAATGAATGTTCATGCACAATGACGTTCAATATCAATTTAAAACTGTTTGATAATTTCTTGCTCAGAAAAGAGGAAATTAGAATTCTAGAGTTATGATTCATTTTAATCAGAAAGAAATTGTCAAACATAAATCTCTCCTTGAGCAGTGAAAAGGCCTGAAAGCAGCCAAGAAAAAATATCAATACTTTGCAAAGGAGGAATGATTGTTCCAATTCGTGGCTTAATTGACTTTGAGGCTTAATGAAAAACACTACAGTGCTGTTTGTACACATAGTTGCTCTGACAAACATGGAAATCTATGCTCCAGGAAGAGAAGCTAGGTAATTTATTTTACATTATTATTGATATAATTTTCTAATTGAGTATGAGCAGAATGTTTGGGGAAGTCTGCACAGCTCCAGATGTTAGTGGTATTCTCAAGAAAATACTTAAGAATATGAATGAATAAAATATTTCATAAATCACGGCTTTTCTTGCCAAGGAACTCTCATTTATTTATTCCTGTCAAATAGTCTTTGAAGTAGATATTAAAAGATAAACTGGAAGTTTAATATTTCATAAAAAGTATAATGTTTCTTTTGTAATTCTTCCTCGGTGTTAAGCCTACAGCAGCATTAAAGATTAGAATGAACTGCAAAAAGAAAATTTGGGTTTGCTTTTAAAGTAGAAACTTACAAGGTAGAGATGTGACAAAAGAAGGGTGAAAAAGCTGTGAAGAAAACCAACAACACAACCGTGACTCCTTGCTGTATTCTTCCCACCCCCCCCCCGAAGTATTCTTCACCTAAGGAGTGATTTATATTCTTGCTGATTAAGTAACTGAATGAAATTAAAACCTGATAAGCGAGTCTTTGTATTCCAATTGTAAAGCACAGAAGGATGAGGAGCAAACTGGGCATGTTTATAGACCATGGGCAACAGTTTTCGTGTGTTGGCTCAGTGTGTTTCCCCCTCAAGGAAGGGGGACTGATTTCCCACGTAGTGTTTTGTCTCCATTGGTGTCCTTGGTTTACAGTTTTTTTTTTCTGTATGAGTTTGTAATACAGAATAGCTCTGTAAAATATTCTTCTGTCTTAGTCACTTGATATTAATGGATGCTAATCTTGATACAGAAGGTACAGTTTCCTTTTTTATTTGTATGGCGTTAATTTTGTGAGCTTTTCCTGTACATCAGTCAGACTTAATTTCCATAGTACATGAGAATCCACAAAAGAAATTGCTCTTGGAATTAACTTAGGTGAATGATTCCAGGAGGACATCTCATCGTGGTTAGTGAGAGATACTAATTTATGGAAAAAGGTGAAGAATACATAGAGGATGGCTTTGAAGATGTAGCAAATACTGAATGAAGCCACAGACTGTTAGTATAGAATTAAAGCTTAAATAAAAGCTCTTAAAAAGTAACCTCTTAAAAATAGGAATTATTTCAGAATCTCCTACTGGTAAAGCACATGCATTTTTGTCAGAATATGGTTTCCAATATTCTGTTGTTACTTTGTAATGAAAAATTATCTTGTTTCAGAGCAAGATATTCTAAAACTGTAGATTACTGGCTCACATGCCATCACAGTGTAATATACCATTACAAAAGCCTACAATATACAGACATGTTTTAATTTCCAGTGCACAAGAAGTGCCCATGCTGAAGAATGAAGACAAAAGTGGTTATCCAGACCTTGCTATGGGGAAAAGGCCTTGCAGGGAGGGGCAGGATCTTGTTTTAAGTGAACTGATAATGCAGTAAAAAACAACTGTGTCAGTTTGTCTCACTTGCAGCTGTAGGCAGTCCAGCTAAAGCATTATTGACCCTGCTGAGGATAAGGCTTTTTTTTTTTTATTTTTAAGGGTGTCATCCAGATCATTCTGAAGTGAAGGAATCTTTTAATTGTCTAATTGCAATGGAATCAGACCTTATGTTACTTGCAGTGAATTGATAGTATAACCATTAACCAGTCCGGATACCAGTAACTCTTTGAGACTAGTATGAAAGTATGACCAGATTTGGGCCATAATGTTTAAGAATTCAGTAAATTTCCATGAGTAATTTGCCCACCTTAAGAGAATGATGTGTGCTGCAAAGCTATTCTCCAAATACAGATGCTTAAAAAAACCCCCACATGAAGTTGAAAACATTTAACAGTTTAATCAACATTTACATGGATGGATTGTTGAGATCTTTTTTTTGTGCACTATAAACATATGGCATGAATTTAATTTCATTACAGATGCTGAGAAAAGGGAAAGGCAAATATTTATATTACATTCATGTTTTACCGTAAAAACACTGTTCACTTTGTTTATACAGTTCCACTGTTACAGTTTTTATGGTTAGTAATGAAACCACTGTAAAACAGAGTCTGAATTATATAGCAGATGTGTTAAGCCCCTAACTTTGAGGGCTGGGCATCCTTTTGCATACTGATATCATTTACTTGCAGAGTTGATGTACTGGCTACAGCTGAACTGTCTCATACTTAGATCTTCATCTGTAGTTAGCTCTGCACTGTTACTGTATAGATATATAAAACTGATAGAGCTTTAGTATTTATGGTGATGAAGCAACCAGCCAGAGTGCCCAGCACCTCACAGGATGCACTGGCTGGTGCTGCTGCAGGGACAGGGTTTGTTTCCACTGGGGCAGATGCTGCTTTTAACAGCTTTCAACCCAGGGACACCTCCAAAAAACCCGATAGCATTGCCCCAATCCAGGAACAAACCCTAAGTTCAGATTCACCCCAAATCTGGCAGCACCCAGGTGTGGATGGATTCATAATGCTGTACACAGCTGATAGAAACCATAACTATGAGCCTGCAAGGTTTTTAACATAGTAAGACAATTTGCCATGATTTCCTCTAGTAAAGACAAAGTTGTCCTTTGAGTTTACTAAATTACTTCTGCTCTCGTAATTTTATTCACCTCCCAATATCTGTTACACATATATAAAAGAAAATCTAAAATGTAATTTTGAAAGGAGTCACAGTATCTTGCCATTCCTTAATTTTTTCCTCCAGTCAGCAGAATTTTATACATAGAAATGTTGAAGTGATCTTTTTGGTAATTTGTTTCTTTAGCACAGCCCTGCTGTTCTTAATCTGGAAATGTGAGTCACAAAATCCCTACCATGCCTAAAGCTTTATAATAATACTACTTAAATGCAGTTTGAGCTTTTTAGCAAAAAAATATTTTAGACAACCCCCAAACAGTAAGAGACCTCAGGATAACCCCTTTAAAAACTGCACTTCATGCTTAGTCTTTAGTTAAACGTCACTAGGAGACACTGTATGCTCAACAATATCACCAGCCTGTCTGGAGAGGTTGTCTTTGGAAAAAAGAGTAGACTTTGTACGTTGACTCAATTGTAGCTTACAGGATGCAAAGTTTGGGTTTTTTCTGGTACTGTATATATGTAGTGTAATGTGGCTTTGGTCTTTTCCTGAACCTTTCTCTCTCAGAATCTTTTTTCTGTAACTATTTAGTGTTGTTGACATTGAAAACTTATTTACTGTAGCCCAGATAGATGTGTTCTTACATAAAGTGAGTTCTGCTGTCACTGGATTTCTAGTTGTCATTACTGGGAGAGGAAGAATTAGAGTGTCTGGATATAATTTTTTTAAAAACCATCTTCACAATTAATCTGATTGTAACATAAGCTTGTAATATATTCCATTAATGAAGAAGACAAGCTTAGCTTATGGTAAATACAGTACTAAGTGTTTATAGTGCATTTCATATTTTACATGATTCCCTTTATAATTCTGCTTATCTTTTCATTCTAATTCCCTAAAGGATGTATAAAAGAACCCCTAAAGAGAGTAATTACTGCTCTATTCCTTAACCAAGGCTCTTTTTGCAAAAAGAAATCTGAGCAGCTTTTTAAAGAAGGCAGTTTTAAATAAAAATGCAAATAAGCTGCTTTGTAACCACATTAATTACCCACCTAGCCTCTTATTACCGTGTTTGTATTGTTTGCAAACACTATTTACAGTCGTGTGGAAATTACCATTCCTGGGCTGGAGGAGGCTGCTGGTGGTGGGTTGTGCTTTGGAACCAATTAGAGTGAACCCTGTCTCCAGCAGGGCTCGGGGGAGCAGGCATAGCCTTGCAATGTCAAATCACGGCATTAACTCCGGCTTGTAATTATATTATTGGTCCTCTTTTGCCTCTGCAATGAGTTTCATTCTCTGCATTTTAAAACTTAACAGGCAGCATCGTGTCTCGCTAATGATTTGAGATGTGCTGTGATCATTTTTTGTGAAAGTCATGCTGGAATCCGGTGGGTCATTTTTGTCCCTAAATTCGTTCTTTGCTTTAATTTAGTAAAAGGTAAACAAAAGCCTCGTGCTTATGTTCAAGATCTCACACGTTTCCATGCAATTGATTAACCCCCAACTTTATTAGTTTATTTCATTATCAGAAGGAAACAGGATGAAGTATCTGGCAGTATTAGTTGCAACCAGTATGTTAGTGGGAAATAATTGTAGGTCTTTCAACACTCTGAAGAGACTGAATGCTTCACAGTGAAATGTAGTTTTATTTGTTAGGTGCAGTGAACACTTGTTGCTAACCTGGGAGGAGCTGTGTTCTTGTCTTGTTTTTTGCTGTCACAATTGTGAAATGGGCCTTTACTCTAAAAATGGCTCAGAAGTTAAAACTGAACCACAGATGTAACTCAGCATTTGTGCTTTTAGACTTATAAATGTCTCCAGATCCCAAAGAGTTCGATTTGATGGGTCTGCAACATGAAGAATCAGTTCTTTAAGATTTATTTGTTTTCTTAGGCTTGTAACCAGTCTGTCAATATGTTAAATGAGTCTGTTGAAGTAGAGCAACATTTTTTGGTTCATCTTAGCATGGGGAAGAAAATGCAGAGAGATTATTTCTTCCTACTCGTGAAACTGCACTTTGTGGACCTGCAACTCTGTGACAGCGTGATAATGTTTAAAGGATACTTGCAGATAAAGACAAAAATCTTAAAGTCTGTATCAATCCTACTGCAACACTGAATAGAGCAGGAAAAGAGCAACTCCTGCATGGTGTAGTACAACTCTGCAGAGTTGTTATGCTTTTAAAAGAAGACAAAAAGGTGAAAAAAGCACATTGCTGGATCACTCACAATTTTTAACAGGGGACAAGGGACTAATGTGAGGGCGTCAAAAGAAGCACCGACTTGTTTCATGATCCACAATAGCTTATAAAACTGAAGATAATTATCAGGCTTATATGACTACAGAGCAGCATAAGTGACATAAAACAAGCATAGCTGGAGTTCAGCAAGAATGCAGGAAATGTATAGAAAACAGACTTGCTGAGTGGAGTACTTGAAAGGTACTATTAATTTGTTTGCTTGTCAATTATAGTTCTAAATCTTTTATTACTATGAAGTCAAGGCATCATATTTTTTGTTTAATTTACTATCCTTTCTAATTTCTCCTCATCCTTTAATTCCCATTTATCCTGACAATCATCTTTGAAGGTTGTGAGTTGTGGACAGAAAAGTACTTTGGTTGGTCACTTGAACTATTCTTTAATAGTCTGTTGCTTTATCTTTTCTCTCACTTTGTGATATTTAGCTGTGAAAAATCACACTGCTTTCTTTGAAAATTTCCATTTTTGCAGCACATGAGGGGAACTGCTTTTTATCCTGTGTCCAAGGAGAAAGTGGCTCAGGTGGGGTCCAAAACAGTCATGTTTCTTTGGGTAATTTCACAAACCAGTAACTGAAACCTTTGGTGTCCCAAACAGTCTTATTTTTATATAAATAAGATGGTTTGTTACCTGCTTATTTAGCTTAGTTGGTCAAGGCATGAGGGTGAATACACTTGATATCATTGTGCTGAAAATATACACGATCCTTAATTTAGTAAGAGGTGTAAACCTAAGCTATGTCAACATGCTGCTATTCAAAAGAATGTATATTTATCTTTTTCATTAAAGGATCTGTTTCCAAAGCCCACTGAAAATAGTAATTTTGCCTTGAAGAGTTTTGGATT
Source organism: Scytalopus superciliaris (assembly GCA_013400415.1). Taxonomy (NCBI): domain Eukaryota; kingdom Metazoa; phylum Chordata; class Aves; order Passeriformes; family Rhinocryptidae; genus Scytalopus; species Scytalopus superciliaris. Next base: position 92,136 of record VXBX01006169.1, read on the forward strand.
GGGCCCAATATATCTGTATGCATGAAGATTGTTTTCACAAGGCAGAACTTTAGATACATGTTTCTAGCCATCTGACCACACTTAATTTGCCAATATTAGTGATAATTTCTGTTATTTCATGTCAAACATGGGAAAGTGATTGTATTCTCCTGTGCTTGGTTTATGTTTTTGGGTTTTTTTAAATCTGGAAGTGTTTTAGCTGCATGAGGGAGTGCACACGAGATATAACTACCCTCTCATTATGAAATGAGGCAATTTGAAAATCTTTATTTTGCTCCTTTCTGTTTTCTGCCTTGGAAGGAAGCGCTTCAAGTATGTGCTTTCGCTGTTGTGCTAGAGGGGAAAGCATGCATTACTTCTGAATGCAGCTTTTCTTGTTAAAAAGTCAAGCTGATCCAACATACAAAAAAAAAATTAGCATAAAATGTGGGAAAATACTTTTTTTTTTATGTGTGCTTATCTAAACTGTTGATATTTTAATTTTGAGTAAGAAAACAAATCAGGATTTCTTTACCTTAGATTTGTGCTTTGTAGATGCCTCTTTCAGGTCCTCTATATCCTCATTAATATACAGATGAGAGCTATGTGATTTGTAGGGTAGGTCTTCTGGTATTCCTTAATTCTTAACAGGGACATGTGGTTATACTGTAATTTGATTTTAGTCCTTGAATATTTGTTGGCTGTGATTACAGGGAGCTATTTGTACTTGGAGGTCCTAACACACCATGGTAGGCAACTTCAAAGGAAGTCTTGAATGAGTTTTACACTACAGATTCTTGACAACATGGTAGGCTGGTGGCAGTATCTGATTCAGTTTATTGTATTGGCAGATGCTCTTCATGAAGATGCAATTAGATGGCTAAAAAAGCTCATGGTTAATAATCCCCTATTTTGCCAAGATGGAGCTACTAAATGCATCCTACTGACACAAGCCTGAGTGCAGTAGTAGACACTGCAAGGATAGTGCAGCAGGTACAGGTCTGGTCTCAGCAAATGAATAAACACTCATTTTGTTTGGTTTTGAAGGAAAACATACAAATGGCTTTGTTTCTCTGCTTCCTGGAGAGTCATCTCTGGTCTGATTTCCCAGGGAACCAAGGCATGCTCAGTCACTGAATCTGCCCGCCCTTGTCTAATAACTTGTGGTCCCATGGAGTGTTTAGAGGCAATTTTTTACAAAAGATAAAGATCCTTAGGATAATTAGGTTCCTTAAGCACTGAGCTTTGCAAATAAGTATCCAGTCAGTGGGCAGAACTGAAGGGACTTTATGCTCTTAGACATCAGAGAATGCTTGAGAGAAGGTGGGGAAGAAAGCACAGGACCAAGGTCAGGGAAAATTTCGGTCTGGACTTGTATTGTGCTGTGGTGCTTTGGGTGTTACGAGTTCTCACAGAATTGTGACTCTGCTGTGTAGAAGCATGACCTATAAACAGCCTGCAGCTTCAAAACAGGACATCAGGAGAACTGAAGTGGTGGGGACTCTCTCTCTCAGCCAGGGTAACATTTATACTTTGTGGTCAGGGAACTTTAGTATTTTCCTTGATTATACTATCTTAGAAGTTTTAGGAACTGCTCATTAATATAGTCATGTTTAACATGTTATGGTTACAAACAAAGACATGAATGTATGTACTCATTTCTAATTAATTTGTGTAATTATGTTTTATAATCTAGGTGTTTGCAAAGCAGAACGTGGTACACCCCATTTACTGTCTGTTGTAGCTAATAAAAAATAATAGAATGAAATAAATCTTGAAACTAACTTTAATTGTAAGTATAGATTAGTTGTAAATTATATCTTTGTTGTGTTTATTTTTAATTCTGCAGTGTTGCAGGTTTGTAGAGCATCCCAATTAGTGTAGTTATTCAAAGTAATGATGAGTTAATTGCTGTAAATGCTGAATGTTATTTCTGTGACAATTTAAATACAGTACTGAGATACTTTTCTAAAATGTAGGACTAGAAGTAAAGGGAAAAACAAAATGGTGACACTAATGAGACTGGTTAATTTTATAAAGATTTTTTTCAGCAAAGTGATAATGTAGATAAGATGATTAAAATACACAAAGAAGAAAGTAATACAACAACTAAGAATAAAATCTCAGCTAATACCATTATAAACATGGACACAAATGAGGTAAACCTGTATTTTTCACTATGCATTCGTGTATTAATTGAGAAAAGGCATTTGATTGAGTTCATCAGAACCTGATCTCTGTTCTAACGCTGCTTATGTTCACTTGCTGAAGCCTCTCTGGCTTCGCAGCTCATCTTGTGCAGGTTGGTGGCCTTCCATGTCAGTGCTGCTTCTCTGCCACCTAAGGCAGTAACTGTTGTCAGGTTTGTTTTTGTGAATAGGTTTAAAGAGTAGAAAACGCCTCCAGCTTAAAAGTGGAGTGTTTTCCTTTCTGGTGGACAGTAGTAAATCCTGCCATTTTGAAGGCTGTGAGTATACCTATGAGGAATGAGCTGGTCCACGAGGTTTCCTTGAGCATGCACACTGTAAGAGATATTAATAGCTTCCTTCAGCAGTGTCCCACTTAGAGTAACTTTGAAATGCAGGATTTCATTCTGTCCTGGTTAAATTAACCTTACATTTTCCTGTGAAATTGCATGACTACCGAGAGGAAATTTGAAGTGGACCATGTACATTTACACTGCAGGGTGGGGGAAATGGTATCCAGGGTAGTATTTATGCATTAAATATTTACTTTCAGTTCAGGATTGGTTGTCTCCAAGTTGAGTACAGATTTGGGAATGGAAACTGGTGCCATGCGCTTCTCTGTTTGGTGACCTTTTTAAATACTCAGAGAGATATTAAAACTCCTTCAGTCAGTTGTTGTGACATTAGTGATAAATTGAATTTTTACATGCAAAAGACTTCATAAAGCATCAGAAGAAAACTGTTCCTCTACTTCCTAAGAATGGTGCAGTAAGGGAAAAGCTCTTCCCCTCCTTTGGGGGAGTTTTCAGGACCCTTCCCTGCACCAGAAATTCACTGAGAGAATAAGGCACAATGCACAAACCTGAAAGTCATAGACATTCAGGTTTATCTGTTTGGTCCTGTTATGACAGAAATCATTACCAGTTTGATAGATTTATTTATAAAGACTTGCTTCAATATTTAAAGTACATCTATTCCAGCATTCCTCATTTCAAGCTCGGCTGTGGATCAAGATGAAAGAAAAATTAAATTGTATATTGAAGAGCTGTTAATTGAACTGCACTGCATTTAGCAAGGGAGCATCAGCTTCAGGCAGTCAATACTACAGAGAATTTTTAATGTACTGTATCACTAGATTGTCAGTTTGTATTGGAGAATGCAAACAGACTGCTTAGACTGATGATAAAGCCCTGGAAACTTTTAAGTTGTTGAATGGAGAAAATACTATTTTGCTTTGATAAGTTGTGACAAAATTGTTGATGCAAACAGGAACAACAGGTTTTTTTTAGGTGAATATTATTTGAATGTCAAATTGTGATTGCTGTATATTCATTCCTTAAGTGGGTAAAGGTTGTGTACTAATTCTTTTTAAAAATGGGAGCAAAACAGGTTCCACAGAATTCTTGAACTTGCACAAATGTTACTTTACAATTTGAGCAGCTCTGAAAGTCTCATTTAAAAATATTAGTTCTCTCCAGATATAATTCTAAAAAATAGCATATCAAAAAGCTTTAGAAATGCTTTAGAAAAATGTTATCTCTCTTTCCTAAGGCAGTGTTAATTTCTTTTGTAGTTAATCTTTTGCGCTGGAATTTAGTACATTTATAGTTAAAGATTCTTTTTAACAGCTAAATTATTTAAGCATGTCTTTTGGGGTAACATGGTCTGTTTGGTGTTAAGTATGAAATACTTTTTATTTCATTTTCTTCACTGATAAAAATGAAATAACTAGAGGCATTTGTAGAACCAGAACAGATTTAGGACTATGGTGTTAGATTAAAGATGTACTATTCCAAGACACAGCTCGTTACAACTGTCATACTTCAGGATGAAGTTCTTTGTTTTGGTGGTCCTTACAGGGCTTGAAATCCACCTTTAGAGAAACAAAGGCGAGTCTGAAACTTGTTAATCGTGTTCATATGTCAGTGTGTGGATTTTCCCATTAATGTGGTGTCTCAAGTAAAGCGGTGAACTTAAAAATGCCACACATTGCTGGTGCATTGTCTTCCCTTGGAGCAGAAAGACCATTTGTAGGCGTTGGGTTTAGTCTGGTTCATCTTAGTACCTCTGTGGCATCTGGGAGTGGTTTTTTTGCCAACACTCAAATACTACGTAGTAGAGGAGAGTTTTCTTCCAGTTGTATAGAGGAAGAGTCTTTGCTAGTGTGAAAAAGGGGTGGCTTCAAAAGACCTAATTTCCCCATCATACTGAACTCTGGTAAAAGTCTTACGACTCCAAAAACAAAACAGAAGAGCAAAATCCACTATGTGTAAGTACCTGACTTTGCTTCATTAATCTGGAGTTCTACAGCCAAACTTCTTGCAGAGGTGGCAGCTGTGAAGGGAGGGGAAAGGTCTTTAAACAGAATTTATCCTGTGCCTGCTCACCTTGGTGGGCTGATGTTGCTGAAGCCAGTATGGATGTTACTTTTGTACTGTCAACTTATTGTTGCATTTCCCAAGTTTTCCTAGTGGTTTCCCCTTAAAAAGGTCTTGGAATGTTTCTTACCAGGTGAAAAATTGCAAGAAGGGAGAGACTGCATATTCTGAACACCCTGGTATTTTGCCTTCCAGATTTCAAAAAGTTAGGGTCTAGATCACAGGTCTGTGTTTGATTTAAGAAGTATCCTGTAAATATTTGAACTTTGACTTGTGTGCTACTAACTTTATTTTTCTGAAATACTACACTTAAAAGCTGTATAGGAAAACTCTACTTCATGTTAGAAGCTGTAATTTTAATATCTAGAATGCTTTTATGCAATTCAAGTAAAAATCATTGTTCTGTATGAATATTATTTTGAATATTTTCTTGAAACAGTAACAGCTGACAACATATTCAGTGATTTTGCTACACTTGTCTTGTGTGAGATAGATAACATGAATACATACAGTAATGTTCAAGAACCCTTTACATGACATCTTGACAATCAGAGTAATTAAGAGAATTGTCTGAAGCTCTGGTAAATGCCATAAATCAGAAGTCAGCTTGAAATCATGCAGAAATAAGCTTAAATTCTTTAATTGTATTTTTATATAGGTAAATGCTGTATCATCTGTGTAGCGTGCAGTTGTCTGATTCTGAGAACCATTCCAACAGATTTAATGTAGGTACACGGGTAAATCCATTAATGTAGCTGAAAACTTACAAAAAAATACAATTGAGGTGACCATCAATGTCAGGTCTTCATAATATGTTCAGCTTCATTGTTGAAGGAATGCAAACTTTCTTTCTGTGAAGAAAAGTTATCTCGAGTGGCTTCCCTGTGACTTTGAGGTAGTTAAAGTTTAAATGTTAATAGGCTTCAAGATGTGCATGCATGATTTTTTATTTTTTTTTTATTAGACTACCAGTTAATATGTGCAAACTCCTCATCTCCAGGCAATCTGATTAAAAAAATTGTGTGTTTCCTGTTTCTTTATGCACTGTGTAGCTGCATGAGGCAATATCTTTAAAATGTAAAAAAGCCTACAAAATGCACAGTCTGATAACAACAACAAATCTAATCTAAATTGACAACTGGGAGACTTTCCCAGACGTTTTTCTCTTTAATGTAACATGACTTTAAATTGATGCAGCCCCACAGTGATTGAAAAACTCTCAGAGCTTGTCTCCCATGATTACATTTCTGATCTGTACAACTTAATTTTTTAACTCGGTGAATCTCACTTCTGCGAATGAGCAGTTTGTTTCTGTTTTAAGAGGGTGAGTTTCATGGATGCAAAAGCAATGGAACTGCAATGCTGTGGAAAGTAATATTCCTGATAGTGATCCTGGTCAGCAACATGGACCTGTTCTTTCTCTGATTGATCCAGAAGTCATCTGGTGGGTAAGGCACTGTACTGAGTGCTGGGTTGTACTTATCTAGTGAATTTAGGCTTAAATTAACAAAATTAACAGTAGCCAAATAGAGGTAAATTTGTCCCTCTCAAAATACCTTTGTTAAAGCATTTTAAATCTGCTTAAGTTTCTTTATATCTTTATAATTTGTTCCCTTTTTTTGAGTTTTATTGAAATAGGATTTCTGTTATGTACTGCCTTAAGCAAGCAAACACATAGAACCCTATTAGGATTCCTGAGATGCTTTATTGTGAAAAAAGTCACTTCAGATTTAATAGTGAACTGAAAGAGTATTTGCCCCTGATTGATATATCTTATAGAGAGAAGATATGAAGGATAAAATTGCAATATGTTTATCGTTATTCCATGCTTATATTTGGAGCAGTGGCTGTAGACTGACATTTGGATTTCTCATTATAATTTAGGTAACTGATTGTAAATTTTAAGTTAACAGATCCACTTACCAAGTGGGAGAGAAGCACAGTTCCTTTACTCAAGGATACTTTCTTAGGTATTCCTCTCCCTAGTTACTCCAAGTCTCAGTCTCTGGGCCAGTGGGACAGCACAGTGCAAGGGAAATACTGGGACTGTATCACCCCAAGTGGGATGGGAATGAGGCACTCACAGTTAGGAATGTGGGCAGGGAACAGTGTCTGGAGCTGAAAGGCGTGGAGGAAGGTGGAGGAGGCAGCAGACATGAAAAGGACAGATTAGAAGGTCAAAACACTTGATATTGGCCACAGTTTTTGTTTTGAATATAGTTGGAAACACAAGAATTGGTTTGTAACTTTCATAATTTGTTGAAAGTTGGCTTTTTTTGATAGCACTCATTTTATCCTAGCTTTCTCTCGGTATTTTTCTAGTACAGAAGTACATAAATTTTCATTTACCTTTAAAAATGTATAAAGTCTGAAGAATGATATATGTAAAGCAATACTTTATAATACTTGTAACTGCTTCTGGGCCTGCCTTCTAGATCTATGTGCAGGAAAAGTGGCCATGTGTAAGAAGTAGTGTCCTGTGGTCAGTTTTGTAATACAAATTCTAAAAATCTGTTATTTATTTCTTTATTGCTTCTCTCAGAAGCAGAAAATGATGCCCATGGGTAGATGCAGTGGTTGCTTGATATCAGTTGGAAATAAAAAGAAATAAAAGCCTTTGAAATGTAGTAGCTGTGTTTTATATCAGTGATGCATCATACTGTGTTGTACTTATGAGATTGTGCCTGACTTATGCCATGGCAGAGCAATTGGAGCTTCAAGAGACTGTGGATTTAATCCATAAAATGCTGGACAATATGCAGGACAGGTAACAGGCACAACAGATAATATTTCTGAAGGAAAAAGCAGTGAGGTGAATGTTGTAGTCCTTAGGAATGTTTCAGCTGCCTTGATTAAAGCTCTGGAGGTGCTGGAGGGAAAAAAAATAACAATGCTATTAGAATGTCAAATTTTTGGAACAGTGTGATAGAACATAAATCAGGTGAAAACTGATTAGCAGTTTAAGATATATAATATTACCTTTTCCATAAGCTCTAGTAACCAAGCTTTTTATTGGAAGCTTTCATTGCTTGAACAAAAACTGTGCTATTTTGTGATCTACATCTTGGTATGTATCTGATGATGATGATTTCAATTTTGATTTAAAATCCTTTCTGTAGTTTAGTTTGCATAACCCACGTATAAGAGTATTATTTTGCAGTACATCTCAATTTAATTAGCAGCTCAGAGCTGTCAGGACAGTGGTTATCTTGCCAAAATGATCAAGTAATTGGCTGAAATAAACATAAATCTAGAGACTTCCTGTGATGAATGCCTGGAAATTTCAGCCATGCAAATATATCAGAATGCACATTTGTATTATAAACTAGTCAAGCTACTTCATCTGTTTAGTTGCATAAACCTGGTGTTTGTAAGTCATAAGAAATTCGTTACCAAGAAAATCAAATTTTGTTTGTAAGAATGCAGTGAAAACTTTGCCATTTGGAGAATGATTTTTCAGGATCACTTTTTTTTTTCTTCTTTTCTTAAGAGAAAGTAAATATGTCCCACTGTATTTAATTTGTTAGAGCAACTAAGCAATGCAGTACTTCATTGACTTTTTTTTTCCTGTGTCTTCTGCTTTATTTAAGCATAACCTGCTCTCTCCATATTGCCAGTTTGTTAAAGGTCCATTCTGGTGTAGAGAAAGCTGGGAAATCAACATTGAATTTCAAGTAGTTCAGCTGTGTCCTTGGTGTCTGAGTCAAATCATGTCCAGTCCAGTTACTCAATCACTGGATTGGACTCATGAAGTCCTGTGTGCAGTTGGAAGGGATTTCTTTTTCTTCCAGTGGTGAAACAACACTGGAATTACTTGTAAATTTTCTTTCATTCTCTTTCCGTGCCAACTTCCAGAGAAGGGGTATGGTCAGGGAATATGAATAACTGTGATTTCTACCTTTACTCCTGTTGCTGAGCCCCACACACTTAAAAAGAACACTCTTAGCAGAGCTGGCTTTGGTGGTGACTTGGCACAGACTGCTGTGCACAGGCTTTCTCCACCCTGGCTCATCCTGTATTCAGCAGCCCATGGGGTTTGCATTTTGAGACCGAACCTAACCAAGGTGACTGTGGGTTTATCTGGATTTGCCCTCCAGGATATTTTTAATTAGATATAAAGGAGTGAATACATTACTTTAAATTATTTTGATGAAAGAATTCTTGCACTGTCATTAACAATGAGTTAAATGAGCTAAAACTTCCCTCTAGTTCCCTATCTTTTGATGAGGAAACAAAGCAGTTCTTTGCATGATTAAGATTTGTGGTATCACGCCTGAAATGAGAAGCCATAATGTATGCTTTATACTTTGTGTAGGTTTTTTTTAACTCCTGCATGACCACTCTTCTTTTTGTGCCTATTTTTACAGCTGGTTTTGTTCTGTTTTCCTTTGATTTCAGACGCTGACATCATAAGTTTATATCTATGCTTTTATTTGTCCTTTATTGCTAAGGAGATTGTTTGATTCCTTATGCACCTCAAAGAGACTTGTCCTTGAGAATTGCCAAGGCTCTTTAGAAACTTCAGATCTGGTTGGTTTTAGGCCCATTAGACTGAATATGAAGTTTTGATAGTGGTGATTAAACATTAGCAAGGTGTGTGAGAACATGTGGGAAACCTCAGGGCAATAAGCTAATCCCTTCAGTCATTTGAAGTGTGCCAGGAGTTCAGAATGCTGATTTCCAGTAGCAGTTTTATAGTATTCTACTGACATTAAGTATCACAGCAGTTTGAAAAACATACACAGAGAGCAGTTAGAGAAACAATGGAGGTTATTTACTCTTGGAGAAAGATGATTATTCCAGTAAAAAAAGAAAGATTAAATTTTGTTGCTGATAGAGCTCTTGGCTGAATCTCAGAATATATTATTGTGTAACAGCATGGTTTGGGTTGTAGACTTCTTCAGTATTTCTAGTTGTTCTTGTTACATACCTCCTCACAGAGTTTATGCAAAAAAAGCTGCCCATGCCAAGAGTCAACTGCCAAAAATATTACCAGATAGTCTTTACTATCCTGAGACTCTTTAAAGAAAGGTGTGATCATGTGCCTTACGGATTTTGATCCATCTCAGTTCTAACCTCTGCTTTGCAACTGTGAACAATCATTAAATATTGCAAGATTCAGAGCTTTCTTAGAAAAGTTAGATCCATCATTTTGTGAATGAAAATTGATTCCTGTATCTTGGAGCACTGGACCCACTGTGCATCATTTGGAATGGCTATTTTGGAACATGGAGAGCAGAACAACTGAGGTGGAATATCTGGGATCGGTGGGTTGTTGATGTGGGATATTTTCCTGTTGGCTTTAATTCAATCTCGAGCACAATAAAACCAGCACAATTGGCTTGAACTGTGGGTCTGAAGGTGGCAGGTTATTGGAAATATTGGGTAATGCGAACTGTAACAGTAATACCTTAAGAGTAGCAAAGGTGCATATTCTGCTAAATAAACTTCAGTAATTACTTTAGGGGGTTTTCCTGTGCAACATTGTAATTTTTCTAGTTTATATTCTTCACAGACTGCTGACCACAGTGACAGTTCTGCTGTTGTTGTATAAAATAACTCACACATGTGTGCACCTGGTCTTCATTACTGTTGCATTGCATATATGGTAATGGCAGGATGGGAAATTTCCTTTCCTGATTTCTGCTGATGACGCCTTGTTTCAGGTACAGCACTTTACAAATACATTGTTCATTAAGTGTCAGTATCCATTAAGCAGCACGAACAGGCAAAAGGACTGTACAAAACATTTGCATGATTTTCATGACAAGAAAGTATTTACTATAAAAGGCTAAAAAAACCCCCAACAACCCTGCTTTAACTTTTTTGAACTGTCAACAATATGAACATTCTTGTTTTACCTTACTAAGGCAAATATATTTGTAATAACAAAGCATAAATATGCAAAAATACCTTTGAAAAATGGTATCCACCTGTATAAGGGACTGACTAAACAGAACAGGAACACAAAACCCTACTTCTAAAAAGTTACCCTGGAAAGTATAATTAGAGGTATGGTGATTAAAATCTATTTTTGGCTGAGTTCACTGGCATATTTTAGTATGCTACAGCTAATTTGACCCAATATGTTTTAGAAAAATCTTTACTCTCATTGATTTTCGGTTTTCTTGCAAAGATTTTTGCTAGAAACGTGTGATCCTCGGGAGTTACTCCCAAACCTACAAGTTACGCATTTGGCTGCGGAGCAGAATTGCGGTGGGGAGGTTGCCTGGCTGGGCTAAAGGCAGGGAGTTGTGGAGACCTCGAGTCGCTGTAGGGATGGCTGGAATGTCTGGATCAATAGGGATCTCTGTCAAATGCCATCTCTCCCAGAGAGGATACGTGACTACAGCGCCAGAAGCTGGCAGGGTTTTAGAAAGCTTTTGAAGAGTGGCACATCTGTTCCTCTCTTCCACGCAGGGGGAATGAGATGTGCTCCAGCCAGGATTTCTGTGTCACCACGAGATGTCACTCTTTTGTTAGGAAAAAGTCTATCCAGCGGCATGAATATCTGGAAAATAAATTATGTAGCCCTAAAGAGTGAAAGTGTAGGAATTTAAGGAAGAAAATTCTTTAATCTCTTCAGTTGGATAATGTGCTACTTAAATAGGCACAACGTACACACATTGACATCACTGTTTCCAGGTTTGTTAGTGTTCTAGTTCTTCGAGCTGGAAGGACTGTAACAGGATTTAATTTGTTTATAGGTCAGCAAATATTTGGGCTTGCAACATGGCAGCTGAGGTGGATAAGTCTTTGTTGTAATCTTATTTACAAAATTAGAAGATACTTAAATATCTGTGTCATGTAGCCTTGTGGAGAGTACGGAACTACCCAAAGTCCGTCAGTCACACTCCCTACTGACATGGAGCAATAGTGACATCCTGTGGGAAAGGTTTAAAAAGGAGACAAACAAAAGCTTGATCCTCTAGTCATCCTGGTTTCTATTTCTATTTGTCCATGTCATTTATTTTGTATTTTGGAGCCAGTGTCTCAAAAGTAAATGAATATCCCTTGTGAACTGTGATTAGAACATCAGAGCTTTCTGTGCTTTAATTTACACTATTTCTGGGTATTGAATTATCGATTTGCATAACAGGAATGCTCATGTTTTATTTTGATCAGAACAAAAAATTTAGAAATATTAATACAGTTCTATGATCATGTGGTTTCCCAATGTGCTAGGACATTTTACGTGGATATTTTCCTCTAAAATTAAAGCTAACACTTAGGTTTTACTATATCTTTAAATGGGATCCAAGTAATTAATTTAAATTCTTTTAGAAATCATTGTTTAAATCAAAAGTCATGAGAAAAATATTTCCTATTTAAAAATAAAGAAGAATGATTAAATTTGATAAAAGTGTGGGCTCTTAAGCACCTCAAAATCTGTTTCTGATAACAGTGCCAGAGATTCTGTTATTTCAAGCTAGATACTGAATTACATACTTGCATAACAAGATTGCAACAGAAATTAAAGGAATTGGAATGATGTTATTGGAATGATGAGACTTTGGCTGCTGCGTAATCCAGGTGCTTCTCATTTTTCCCCTTAATCTTTATTAGACTTTTTTTAAAAAGTATGGATTAAAAGACTATCTGCTAGTTTTAAAAAGAGAAGTATTTACACCTTGTATTGTAATTCACTGTATGTCTTGCAAGGAGAAATAGAAAACTCATATTTCTGTACGTTTTTTCCCGGTTTTGAAAATATAGATGGATAAAATTGCAGCACTATCCCCATGTGAAAGGATTATTTGCACATCTGTCTAAGGTTAGTACCTCCTGTGTGGTTATCAGCATCCTTCACCGTGCTTGCTGAAAAAGGGCCAGATGATGAGTGGCGCCTTGCAAGATTAACTTTGTATTGGTAGTCATTAAACAGTGGGAATTTTTACAAACTGGCAGTTTGGGATGCTGAAAAAAAAAATGGAAAAAAAATTGAGAAGGAGTATTATAATAGTTGGTTGCACATACAGCATCTAGAATAGACTTGGGCTACTGGCAACAAGTGTGAATGAACAGTTGGTGAACAGACACATAATAAATAGCTGTCAGGAAGTAAACTGACACCTCTGATGTCTAAATTGCATTAATCCAGGATTAACAAAAAAGTTAGAGATATCACTCTTTTTTTAAAGCAAGTTCAATTTCTGCTAAAATAATTACCAAAGGAAAGTACCCATTATGTTTTAACTGAGGAACATGTGAAGATCACGTAGTTGGTGTGTCCTTCCTGACGCTTTGCAGTGATGCTGACAAAGCTAATTCGAAACAAATCTGCTAAATGTAGTTTTAGCCATTTTTCCAGGGCAGTTTAAACATGTCATTAACTTCAAAGAGGTGAGGGGAGGATTCTTTGCACATGCATGTGAAGGACTATAAAAGTGATTGGCAAGCTGAGATTAAATTGTGAATATTTTTGTGTAATCACTGTTAATTTGGTTTTGCAAACCCATTCCTGGCAGATATCTGTGGCAACCAGATGGCTAAGTTGTGTTGACTGGAAGCAGATTTTCAGATGCTTTTTACAGAAGCTCTCTATAATTGATTTGCTGGCAGATTAAGAGTTACTCATGAGATGTATTTTGTTTTGCTCTTCTGTTAAAAAAAGTATACTGTGTTGTGCAACTGCACTTAAATTTTTGAACCTGCAAATATCATCAGTTGTGGTGACAATCTCTTTGTGAGTATAAAAATATTCAAGAAAGATTTGAAAATTGAGGATGAGTAGCAATAATGAGTCAAATCCTAAAGCTTCTGCTCAGATTTACAAAACATTTTAATGGAATTTGCTATTCCAGTTGATAGAATTTCACTCTCTAAAGACTTAAACTATTTTAATTGAATGAATCTGATCATTTTCATTGTGCACCTCTGATCTCATGCCTTTTGTTGTTGTTCTGGGTTATTTCATCAGAGTGTTTATTCTTTCATGTATAAAATCAGTTCAAATTAACCTTTGCATTCAAACTTGTATTTGAAACCTCTGCAGAAGGAAATAACAAAGCTGAAACTTTTTGTACTTCAAGACTGCTGAAGTTTACTTGGATTCAAGAGGAATTGACCAGATTAATGGAAGGAAATATAGTAAAAAATTGTTAGACACCAAGTACTGTCTCTGACTCTGGATGTCCTGAGCTTAAAGCTTGTTTGAGAGTAGGAGAGTATCCCAAGGCAGTGTCATATTTTTGTATTCTTCCTTAGGCATTAGAGAGTGAGAACTCTGCATCTGTGAATATATGAGTATGGTCTTTAATTATATATGATATATTTATTTTTGCCTCAGGAGCTCTGTCACAGCTTGTACAGGCAGGATTTGAAAATTCGAGGGACACCATGGCAGTGTGTCGTGGTGGAGAAGATGTGTTAGCAGCAGGATGGGTGACTGTGAGGTCCAGTGAGTGCTTGTCTTACTCCCACTGGAATATTGAAATTGTTCTTTATTGCAACCAAATTTTCTTCTTACCCTTATGACATTAATCTGCAAAGATGTCATTAGGAGAGTTGGTTTTCTTTTGGAGAATCAAAGAAGATTTTGAGTTTGTTTCTGATCCAAAGTTTTAATTTAATTTAAGTTTTAATCGCATTCAAAAGAAAAACCTGAAAAGAAAATGTTTTTTTAAAGCAAATTTAATTTTTGTTTTCTTTGTGGTTCTTTCCTTCTTGGATGACTGTGGGATTATGTGGGCCAGGAAATATTCTTCCTGTCTTGTCGGAAACCTGTCAAATCTTCACAATAATATACTAAGAACTTTAAATAATATTAGTGTTTAGCAGAAAATGTGACTGTCTGTATAGTGTAGTGATGGTTGTGCAGAGCTATAGCAAGTATAGGGGCTGTGGAGAAGAAAGTATTTTTAAGAAAGAAAACATACAAAGCCAAAAAAACTTCTCCTCCTGTGAATACTAATGAGCTGGCTGCTTTTTTGTGGTGAAAGACATTAGTGTCTTCTGCAGTTAGAATGGGGGCCCAATAATTGCTGTGACTTCAGGGATGAAAATCTGATAGCTCCTTGTGGCTGGATAGACGGGAGATGGATGGGACCCAGTTCTTTTGTAAATCTGCTGGTTGAGTTTCAAAGGTATTCATGGTTTCAGTATATTTAGCTTGTGTCTGTAAAGTACTTTTTGCTTTATTGTAGTTGACATTATTCATTTAGAGGTTAACTTCAGTTTTATTGGATTATTTGTTATGAAAGATGACCCTAGATTTCAAAACTTCATAAAGCATGATTTTGTATACTGTTCCCAGCAGCTGTTTAAATTAAAAGCTGATGAGGTCTTGGAGATCTAAGTTAAACATTTTTGCATTATTTTTAACTTAATTGGAAGTTGATATACCGTCTTTTTGACCTGGTTGCTGTAGAATGCTGCATTCTTTGGCAAATATTAACCACTGTGTGTGGTCTAAATAGATATTCAGCTAACACGGACCAAGCCTTGCTCTGGTTAAAGATATCTCTTTCCACACATTTCCAAAGCTACAATGAACATTTTTATTAGTGTTTTCTCAAAACACCACAAAGCTCCAGTAAAAATAGAGCACAAATCCATTTGTACACAAAGCATTTAGCATGAAACATTCCTTTGAATTCACTTCTTTATTGTAGTCAATGTTGTATGGTTCATTTTCAAAGCAAAAGATTCTAAACTTTTAAAGTATTTTAGTTCATTGTGTTTGAGGCACTGTTTATGGAAACTTTTCTTTTTGCTGTGGTATCAGTAAAATCATAGAACCTTTACAAATACACTGTCATATAAAATTTCCTCTGTAGAACATGGTGGGTTTTTTCCCAAAATTGCATTTCAATCTCTAAAGTCATTGGCTGGATGAGGAATTGCAGAATATGCTGAGCACCAAGGTTAATGGTTCTAATGTAGATAATTCTTTAAGTGAATACCTTTGGAAAGGTTTGACTCAGGGGAGAATATTTTATTGATACTACCAATATGAACTAGGGTAATATGGGTAGTTGCAATATTAGTAAGAATCCTACATGGCACTATTTATGACTTTTTAGAGAGGATGGGTTTTTAGTTTTAAATGTACAAAGGCTCTTGATGTTGCTTATGTTTTCTATGGGAGTGCAGACAAATTGGTTTTTAGTGTCTTGTGTGTCATCATCTCCAAGCAAATGGGTTTCAGAAACCTTAATTTCATAATTTGTTTCAAAGTTGTAGCTATAGATCAAATTTAAGAAACATAATGCTTGTTCACAATATACTCTAAAATTTTTTTATTATCTCCTAGTCTCTTAGCTTTTCTTTGCAGTATAGGTATCTTCCCCCCACCTTTTAATTCAGCATCTCTTTAGCCTGAGCCATAAAGGCATACTATAGATAACAGCAAAATACAAGATACCTGACAATATATGTCACATTGCAGATTAAAATCTGGCCTTCAAGGCAAAATAACCTTACTCTTGCATTGCAGCAAATTGCTCCACTCCTTGGAGACAGTGCAAAATGCACTCCATCAATGGCTTGACTCTCGTCTCCATCGGATCCATCTTACCATGGTGTTTCTTGTCTTGGTAGTCCTTCCTGCCACAGCTTATCTTTATCTCCTACATATTGTCATGTTAATCTGACAAATACTTCTTATTTGCCTTTTCCCTTGTTCTCCCTGTCTGGCACACTGAATCCTGCTGGAGTGTAAACCTACAGGCATGTTAAAGCAGACAATGATGAATGAGAAGAGGAACAAAGAGATTTTCATGTTAAAATACTCTCGGTCTCTGACAACAAAATCCAGGTTAGGAATCTGAGTTCTTTGGAAGGGTTGAAGGAAGAAATCCTTTACTGTGAGGGTGGTGGGGTCCTGGCACAGGCTGCCCTAAAAAGCTGTGGATGCCCCATCCCTGAAGGTGTTCAAGGCCAGGTTGGATGGAACTCTGAGCAACCCGGTGCAGTGGAAGGTGTCACTGCTCATGGCAAGGGAGTTGGAGTAAGGTGATCTTTAAGGTCCCTTCCAACCCAAACCATTCTGTGTTCTGTGACTGGTTACTTGATCTCTTTGGAAATTGGCAAGTTTCAGAAATGTGTGTGTTAAACAGAGCTGCTCAACATGAGGCAATTTCCTATCAGGCAATTTGTTTGCTTACAAACTTTTTTCAACTAATTCGTTGGCTGCATCAAATATTTTTATTATCTACCACTACTGAAGTTTCTAGTTGGGATGTGTGTTAGTAATTCTTTTAGCAGACTGTTATGTAATGCTCTTTTCTGAAAATGAATGTATAGGATTTGGGAGACTTTCTTTTAATAATATGTAAATATATCAAATTAATCTTGTCACATTTTATTAGCATGGGAATATTTCTAGTAGCAGAATCAGAGAAGAAATCAAAACTTATAAAATATGACATGGTACTTTATGAAGGGCTCTTTTGTGATGCTGAAATCAATGGGAATTTGGTAGTGATTTTAGTACAAACAGAATTGGGATCTCTAAGACTGGTGCTTACGCAGAATTCTTTTAAATGTCCTTTTCTGTTTGTAATGTTAATAAAAAAGGGAAAAGGAGATTTCTTGAATCCATGTGAAGAATTTGGCACTCATGGTGGCACATTCACTGTCTACTTTGGCTCATTCAAAAATCACAGCACACCAAAAATGCCTTAAAGACCATGGCCTGCAGCTGATATCTAATTTGATCTATGATTTTGACAGAAAGAGCGTATCTCATAACTTCTGTACCAAATATCCAAATTATGAGTGTTAGGAAGAGTACAGATGTACCTGAAGGTGTAAGCTGTTTTCATCTGCTTTCTATTCTTAAAGCATATACAGGGTTGCAGCCTACATATGTTTGTCAGAGTGATTAATGGCTTGTATCCATACATTAGAACTGAGAGTATTAAGATTTATATCTTTTTGTTTTGAAAAGCAACAGCAAGCCCATAAATGCATGCTAAAGGTACTCGCTCTGATGAGCATGTGACCTACAGTGGACATTTGCAGTAAGTGACTAGAGCCATTTAGAGGGTTTTTTTAAGCTATTAAATATACTTTAAAATGTCATAAGATGTCATGAGTCGTGTATGTAAAGCTGATATTTATATTTATCAGCCACTTTGATAACAGAATAGCTCTTGCCTTTTTACCTGTTTCTTTGCTTTCTAAACCAATGAGTATATTACCAGTGATAGAAGAGGTCAGGATAGAAAAATACACATAATGAGCGTCCACAATTTTTCATGGTGTTTATTCAAAGTGCCATAAGGATGGCTGATAGGTGTTACAGCCTGGTGATGGAAAAATGCTCAGAGTTAAGGGGGTTTTACAATACATATATTAGGTGCTGAGGGGAGTTCTCTGGAGCCTGCTAATAGGAGACTGTATGGAAGAAGTTTATATAGCTTTTTTTTTTTTCTTCCTAATAAGGTATTAAATATATTACAGGACTTTCAGTGATGCTCCAGCTCTGTGTCCTTCAGTAACTTGTCCCAGAGAGCCCCTCCCTGGCCTGCCTGCTGGTATTGAGCTCAATGGAGGCTTGCCCTGAGTGCTGGGTTAATTTCCTTTAATTTTATTTATTTTAATTTAATGTCCTCTGTCTTCATTATACCTACTCCTGCCTCATCTGAGGTTCTCTTTGTGCTGACATATCCTAGGATTCC
>VXBX01006169.1:110319-146984 GCA_013400415.1 Scytalopus superciliaris
CCCCATCTGTTGTGTAACAGTGGTGAGAAAACTCTTGTCCATTAGAAGCAAGAGGGGGTCCAGCACTGGATCTGAGTTGCATTCATGTGACCTTGGTACTGGGAAATTGCGCTCAAGAGCAGATGTACCCATGGCTTACTTCTGCAGTTTGTGAAACATTAATAGATTCAACTTACATGTGTATGTCTTGTGTTTGAGGAGGAAACTGGTCAAACACAGGACCGTAACTGGTATAGAAAACTGATTTTGAACCCCCAGGATTTAATTTCTGGGGTAGATACAAACTTGTTCATAAAAAATACTTGAAGAAGACATTGAGGATTTAATTCACTATCTTAGTCAGCCAAATAACACTGTTTATTTCAATAGCACTCCTTCTCAATAGAAATCCTAGACTACTTCAGCAAGCTCAGGAAATGGGATTTTGTGTGCTTTGTGTTTTGTCTTGTACAAGTTTGGGAAAAATCTTCAAACTGTACTTTTTTCCAAGAAGTTAATTTAAAGATTTGTTGAAATGTTGTTTTGATAACCTATTTGGTTTTTTTCCCATACTATTAATGGAATTAAGGTATCTGATCTATCAGTGAACAAGAATCTTTTACTGATACAAGACGGTATTGCATGACAGCAGAATTTTTTAGCATCTCTGAACAGTACAAATTGCCAACATCTTCTTATTTCTGTGAGGAGAACCTGCTTAAGACGCAGCGGGGTTACGAATGTTGTTTACTCTGCTCTTGACTCCTGCAATATAACAATAAAAAAGTGATTAAAATTTAAGTAGTCATGAGAGATTTTTGCTATATCTAATTTCTTGAATGTGCGTTTAAACTGGATCATTGCATAACACTGTTGTGGTAAATATTGCTGTATTACCTTGTTTAGCAACCAGTAGAAATAAGAACAGTAATTTGGTGATAAGTGGTCTTGTCTAAATGTGCTGAGTTCAAAAATTGTTTAGCATTAAGGTTGTGTTAATTGCTTCCTCTGTAGGTTGTATTAATAATAGAGATATTAATAGACCTCTATTTTGAAGTAGTTAACATAACACAAAAATCTTCTGCAAGACAAAATTTGATATTGAGTTTCTCACATCAGAATGCATTTTCACTTCTGTTTGGGTATGTTAATGATTTCAGTAGATTCCACAAGGAAAGCAAGAGAGATGCAGTCTTTTTTCAGTGTCTTTGCTTTCATGACGGAAAGAAAGAGGTCCATATTTTAAAGTTGTCATGTGCTGATGTGATCTAGATGTTCTTGGTATTACAATTATTTTACCGTATCAAGAATATGAATGCTTTTGAAACTGTGCTGCTGTAAATATTCTGTTCAGTATAATTGAAACTGGATTAAATTTACTTTTCTTATTATAGTACTATCACCCTGTATATTCCTACTATGCTAATGAAGAAACTGTCATCTTAATTTACACTAAGATGATACAGTATCATCCCTGCTGTCAGATAAAGAGATTTTTGAGAGTAGGTGATAGCTATGGATTCATGTAACAATTGGTACAATTAATATATGTCCAGTAGAATTAAAGTTTAAATTGTGAAAAAAATGAGAGGAGAAAGTATAACAAGGATGGTATATTTTAAAAGATAAAACAACCTGTGTGTGGCTCCAGCATAGCAGCACATGGTGGCTGTTGTGACTCTGCAGATTTAGTTTCTGAGCTTCTCTTAAGCCCTGTTCGCGATACAAAGAGTGCGTGGATGCAATGGGGGCAAACTTCAATTAGTTTCAAATTGAATTGAAGAGGGGCTTATGTCACATATGCAAGAAGTGTGGGGTCCAGTGGAGGCTGTAGAACTTCATGGGATCCTGGAATTTTGGGCAGCTGGCTTGTGTTGATGTGCTGAGACTCTGTAGTTAGTGATCTGAAAACTGGGTTAAAGCTGGCTCAGGGATTTGGCTGTACAAACTGAAAGGGTGACATTTTCTTTTTCTTCGACTGGATCCAGACAAACAGTGATAGTCATCTCCTTCTTATCAGCTGCTGGGCTGTTTTATCTGCTTTCTGAAGTCTAGAAACACTTGAGGTGCCAAGGAGGAATTTTTCAGGGCTCTTGAGCCGAAAGCCACAGACACCAACAGTGACGTGTGTGGTATCACTTTTTATTGTCCACATCCACTTGAAAGTGCTGAGTGAACTCTGCCAGGAGCGGTGGAGCCTGTGCCCTGTACATCTCCAGCCCTGACCAGAAAGCTGAGAGCTGGTGGTGTTATTCATTGCAGAGCCATAGTAAAGTAGGTTTGGAAATAAGGTGCTTTGTGTGTGCTATCTTGTGGCTGTACTTCAAAAAAAGAACACCAAAAACAAAAAAAATCCCAACTTTTCCCTCTCCTGCATTAGCTAAACTCCAGCAAGAGAGCAGAGGTATTACCTCATGTGGAATGACCAACGGCTGAGTGGTTGGGATGGATTCCTGGGGGTTGTGTACGTTATAATAGTCCCCTCGGGTAGAGGAGAGAAATGAGCACAGATCCCTTATTTCCTGAGTATTTTAAGGATGATTTAGGGGTGAGATTAGCTCATGAAAATGTTACAGTATAGTAATACACAGCTCCTGATTTTAAGTGAGGCTTAGCCGTACATCATTGTGGCATTGTTTAGTCCTCAGAGGAGACAGCCCTATCTACCGATGAACCCTTTCATCTCCAGACCTGTGGCCTGCCCTAACAGCTGTATCTCTTCAGCTGTGGGCTTGGAAGGGTTTCTTTTTCCTTCAAGGGCATTCATGGTTGCAGTTATCTGGGAAGCCATCAAGTCCTCTTCTGTAGGTGCAGTAGAATTTGAGCTTTATAGGCATATTATGTGGATTCCTAAACCTCAGTGCACAGTGGCATCTCTGCACTGACCACTTTGTGTGTTTAGTTAAAAGTGTAAAAATAGCAGAATTAATAGCAGAATTAAGCATTACTTACAATTAAGCTGTTGGCCCGTGTAGCTCCATCTGCATGTTCATGCTCTATTTTTCCACGTTTTCTTTTGGATGAGTCAGAGAGGGGGTGGTAAAGGATAAATAAGCAAAGGCATCCTGTGCAATACCTCCTGCTAACTTTGCTGATTCTTGAACGCTGTGCCTTCATGTCTGGAACTGAGCAGTGGAAGTGTGTGGGACAGCTTTATTTACTTACACCACTTTGCGTTATGGTCTTTTGGAAGAGGTTCCTTCTCACCATGTTTACTGCTTTGTAAAGTAAATCTTTGATTTATTATAGCAGTCACAGTCTGTTAAATGACTGTTTTCTTCATGTTGGAAAAGCACTACATGTTCGTTCTCCCCAAGTTTCCCCAGCTCACAAAATGTGAATTTCTTGTTTGTGTTTGAATCTGATCTTTCACAGGTTTCTGACAGTTTTTTATATCCTTTTCCATTATTAGGAAGATAATTTAAACTATAAACAGATCACATTGAAACAGTACTTTCTGAACTTATAATGTTTTACTTCCTTAGTTTTGTCTCATTATAATGTTCTTGCTACCATTACTGTGTTAATTTTGTTACATTTTAAAAAGCTTTCTGAACCAAGACTCAATCATCTCTGTGTAAGATGAACATTATTTCCTTTTTCTTTAAACGACTCAGTATCAAATATGATCTTGTTGGACATGTGATCGAGTTGGGCATTGCAAGGACATCAGACTAAGGGAAGAGATTTTCTGGATCCAGAATCACTAAAACCACCAGGACAAGCATTTTTGAGATGCTGTTCCAAGAGAGACAGATACGTACCCTTACTGATTTGAAATGTGTAATGGAAACTGCTATGGTTTAATTTCTGTCTTCTTATGCCCACTATAAAAGTGTATCCGTTGAACTACTTTAAGGAGATGGTAGGTTGTCACAACTGGAATTTGTTCTCTTGGACTCTACAAAGATTTTGCAGGAAGAAAGTTGATCTGAAAATGAAGATGTCTTCTCTAAACAACAGCCAGAGACAACTAAAAGAAAATTCTGAATGTCTGCTGACATTTTTGCAGTTTTTATTTTTTTCAATATAAGTTCTCATAATACAAACACTTGCTTCAAACGGTTGTGATACATGTATGTCGAACAGCTACAACTCAAATGGATCTAATTAGTTGTGATAAAATCTCAAGCAAAATTAAGATATGATTGTACTGTAAAATGGCCTAGAATAGCATTAGTTTGAAATATTCATTAACGTAAGATAAAAGAGAAAACCTTTAGAGCCCAGAACACTTCTCTGAGGACACAGGCACACTTTCATTCTGCATTAGTTTCACTGATGACACATTGTTAAATTGAATGAGTTACAAGAAATTATGAAGAAATTGTATTTCAGCCACTATTTTACAGTTGTGCAACGTGGAGATGTTTAACATGAAGATGCTCCATTCGCAGATAGAACAGCTTTATTTAAAATTGATTAGGAGCAATTCACAGCAGCCTGCCAAATTGCTAATGGAAGCCATTTGAATCAATTCTCTCATATAATTTAAATGCCATTTCACTGCATATAGTTTAACCAGGAAAGAATCCCAGCTTGCAGCCAGTAAAATTAATTATTTATTATTCTTTTCATAAATATTTTCTTGTTCCAAAAGGAAAAAAAAAAAAAGGTAAAACCAAAATAAATGCTTAGATGCTGAAACTTTTTCAGGGTGTGCACACTTCAAATGGCTAATTTGAGAAATGCCATAGTATTATTTTAACTTACGTATGTCAAAAAGCATTTTTATCTACATGTCAGGTGTTTTTCTTACCTGATAGCTTTTTGTGGAGTGTGCATTTAAGGCTAAATTACAAATTGGATTCTGCTGTTAACTGAGGGGCCTATTCAGCAAAAATTATATATAGGCTTTTCTCCAAAGGTCGTGGAATCCATCTTTGCTGAGGTGATGAAGCAGGGAACTCCTCTTGGCCCCAGAATCACTTCTGTCCAGACCTGCCTGGTCGTCCCACGGGGGAGTCGTCTGATGGTGGGGAATTCATTGTGTGAGCTTTGGTGTTCGCTGTACACTCTCATCCATCACTGAAAGATTGTCCTATCTATGGGTTAATGTTATTGTTATTTGCTTGAAAATCAATTGAATTAAACTTGAGAACTAATGGTATATTGCCCTAGTTTAAAAATAAACATTCTGGAGTTTGGCTGCTATTGGCTGAGATTCTGCATGGTCAGCACTATGCAGGAAGAATATCTTTTAATTTTGAGCTTTGCCCACTCATTTATTGCACTGCCAATTGCAACCACTGCAGTGCCAAACAAGTGAAAATATAGATTGCATAAAAATACAGAGCAACGTTGATGCTGCAGCAGCAGAGGAAGTGCATTACAGGGGCTGCTACTCTTCAGACGGAAATAGCATATTGAAATCCTTTCTGGTTGTCCTTCACTGCTGTCCCTTGTGACTTACAGAGCCCAAGAATAACCAGCACTGTCCCTTAGGTTTTTTTTTTTTCCTCTCAGTATAAGAAGCATATTTCAATGTCTTTTGCTCACATATGGTGATGGATGTTGTAAGGGTTAAAATATGTCTGAAAATTAATCAACCCTCAGTCAGCCTTTCTTCACTTGAGTTGATATGTAAGTTGAGCTGAAAGTGTAGTAATAATATATGGCAAAGATATTTAGCAGGCTTTCTCCATGAGTCCCTATATAGGTATGGTGGGCATGTGACTGGGCTGATTATGGACCTGAAGGCTCTTCCCCTGCAAAATATGTGTATCAAGTCAAGCAAGGTCAGCCTGCAATAAAAGGGTATTTAAGAAAGAAATCTTCAGCTGCATTGGCCCCATTGAAAATCTAATACCTGTTTAAGTAGCAAGGTCTTATAAATAGTCTGGTGACTGTGAAATTTCAAGAGTAAAAAGGGGAGAGAAAAACTTTCTTATTAAAGTTTATAGAAAATATGGGAGAATCCTTAGTTCAGAATGCAAACTGCATGACTCAAATGTCAGGTATTCTAAAATAGAGATGTGAGCTAATAATGTGAAATGATTCGGCTGCAATTTTTCAAAAATTATTTCTGCCCCCATTTCTGCCCATTCCCTTCCCCCCACCCCAAAGAGTTATGACATGACAAAGGGGACCATGAGGCACCAAAAGTAACTCAGGCCATTTGTCTGGAAGACAGGAATTTTGATCAGGGATTGAGCTCTTGTAGAGGGGACCTGCTCCTCCCCCAAACAAAACTGACAGTCTAAGGGGATTGTACCATATTTCCCTTTCTTCTTTGAGACCATCATAGTTTTGTAGAAAAAACAGTTCCTTAACTGTATCCACCAGCATTTTATGACTAATAAATAATTCTTCATAGTCACTCAATCACTGCCAGTGCACACTTGAAAAGGTAATTTATTTTGCAGATAGACACCTCTGACAGCACTCTGGAGGCCACCCTTTCAGACACAACCACTTTCAAGAAACCAAGAGTAAAACACCCTGCTTGATCAGTTTTTGATGTGGTGAAGCCACTCCTTGATAGAGAAATCTAATCTGTACAGTAGGGAGGGATGCTCTGCCACTGTCTTTTTTCATTATGGTTTCCTGTCCTGTTAACTAAGGAAAGGGTCAGTAATGCACTTGCAGAGCTCATCACTTCATTCACCACCTGGGAAAGGAGAAACTCTCTGTTTCTCCAGCATGTTCTCATACATTCTGCATACCACGGGGTATGCGAACAGAAAGTGGTCACTGCAGTAAGTAAAGAGGAGTCAAATGCTTTTTTATTTATCAGAATTAAGAAACAAAGCAGAAATTATAAACAGTTTGGGATACCAAGCCTGGAGGAACCCATAGATTCTTGGTGTGGGGATGATGGTGGGATATAAAAGAGAGAAAACTTAGTTCATGGAAGAATGCTGAGAGAGCAGAGACAGATTTTGGAGAAAAATAGGTGACCTAGTTTGGTATCACAAGGCATCATTTTCATTTCAGCTGCAAGGCATTAAAATGGCTAACATTTCACAAGATGGGCTGTAGATCATACGGTCTTTTCTGAAGTCTGTTGATAGGAAAGTTTAAGTGCTGTTGAGGGAACTCTTTCAAGGACTTGGGCAGTACCTCTTTTTCTCTCTCTGCTTGTTTCCCTGCCTGAAGACAAAGCTCCAGCATTTCTTGGTGATGTTTTTGAGCAGACCTGGCACAGCACTTGTGCTCCTCAGACATCAACATGGGCTTTTGGGGCAAGATTAGGAAATTGTATTAATAAACGTAATGGTGGTTCAACATTTTTTTTCTTTCTTATTTCTTTTCATATTGCATGCAAACCAGATTACTGCATATCAAGAGATTAAAGCCTTCACTGGGGTACAGTAAAGAGACACTCACATGAATGAAAATAATTTATTTCCACGCGTTCTTCTTTTATCTGAGTAAATGAAGTTTAGGGAGATATAGTGCCTTGTTTCATCAGGAATTTCCATTCCGAAGGGAAAAGAAATGGAATAGGAACTGTGGTTCTAAATATCTGAGGTTACAACTTTGCTGTAGCTGTAGCTGTAACTCCCTGTTACGGCAATGTTTGATCTGCTTCCCGGTTCTAAAGGCTGTCTGGGTTGCTTAGATATATGTCTTGCCATTAAAGCATTTTCCTCTTTCCTGTTTCTTATGGTAAATGTGCTATAGAAAGATTTTTTTTTTTCTTAAACTCTTTTTGCAAAGTTTTAAAATAAAATTTACAGCTGGTGAGGAACATGGTTTTTACATACTGGACCTTATCATCTCAGTAACCAATTTTTCCTTATGTCTCAGAACTCTCATTAATTTTTCACAGGCTTGTGATGGATAGTTTTTATTTATTCACGTCTGAGGTTCTGTTGTGTGAAAAGGACTCATTTTATAACATTACATATTCATGGCTTGGGATAGATGGGATAAGGAACTTATTATTAATGTGTCACAGTGGGAAACTTACTCTGGGTTCATTTGTGAATCTTGTTAAATGTGGTGCGGTCAGCAGACAGTGCTGAAATTTTTGATACATTTTATTGGAGAAGGGCAAAGAGGTTCAGTGATGCTTCCTTATCTAAACAGCACAAGTGAGATGGTGTCTTTCTAAATGCATTTGAAACACTGTGTCAATAACAAAAGGGTAGAAGCAAAATATGCCTGAACTACGGTAAAATCAGAATGATGCTTTTTAGAAATGACTGTTTCCAGGTGCTGTTTCGGACTATTTAAATCCAGTTTGCTTAATTAAATCTTGTTTTACTTTTAGAAAAAAACACGAGTTGTTTGCAGTATAGTGAATTGACACCAGAGAATTACAAAACTTGATTTCCAGCAGTCAGATTTGCCTGTAGTAACTGATTGTGGCCGTATTTCTCTGAGAATCTTTTGTTAATGCACAGTGGGACTGTGCAAATTCTGAATGTAAACACGCAAAACTTTTTGGAAATCAGTCTGTGTGTTGAACATATGCAGCACACAAAATAAAAAGTAAGGAGATAAACTGGGTTGTAAGCTATTTTAGAGTCCTAGAATTAGATCTGATTTAGAAGAACCAAATATCCTTTTCACTGGGTCACAAAGATGCTAACTTTCAAAGCAGAACATTTTGTACCATTGAAAATTTTAAAGAACTGTCTTTGTCCTCTACTTATGTGCTCAAAATTTATTTTTCAATTAAATGCTTCCGTACTCACTTTTGTAGTTACAGGAACGGGCCCAGAGAGGAAGTCTGTAATTTAGCTCTACTTCTGACTCCCTGATATTTATTACCTATTGTTACCTTTTTACGTATTATTGGAAATCTAGAAAGATGATTTTGTTGGGTTTTTTTGAGTGGACTGATCACTTTCTTACCAAAGTAGCTTGTGGATGGGGGTATCAATGTTTACAATAGCAGCAATTATTTGAATATTTAAGAACATGTTATCAACATCCAACTGAATTACAATTCCTGTTTGTTTTCAAGTATTTTCTTTCCTTCCTTTGAAATTAATAATAAAATAGATGAAATAACTTTAAGCCACTTAAGTAGTTTGAGATGATTAGGACAAGCCAATTTATGATGACTGTATTTTAAAAGAAAATTCTCAGTGATGTTAAATGTTACCTTTATTAGTGATCCTACCAGTAGGTCAACAGTATTATATTGTCATTTATAATAGAGGAGCTGGGCAGCGAGAAAACTGTAGTCTATTAAGAGTTTTGTGAGTGTGTATGTGTATACAGTGAAATAATATCTAGTGTAATGTGAAGTGACAGTCAAAATTACAGCTTTTCTCTTGCCGCAAGGGTACTTCTCTGCCAAGTATAGTAATATTGTTGTAGCAGTGTTCAAGGTTGTCAGCAGTTCTTGGTTACTCTGCAGAGAGCCATAACTGTGCGTGGAAGCAAGGAGCTTCCTGTCGAGGGAGATACTATAATTTTGATATATATTTGTTGGTGCCAAACTGCAATTAAATAGGAGGCGTTGGAAGAGGTTTTATTTAGCCAACTCAAATTTGTTGATTAATTAGTTAAAACAAACAAACAAAATTCAGAGAGAAATCCTCTTCTTACACAAACCTAGTTAAATTATGAATTTATCTGGTATTTGTCTGTGCTTGAAGTAGTGTGTTATTTTTATGGAATAAACTTTATTTCTGCAGGTGAATCTGGGATTGCTGAGGATGTATAGGGCGTACTGCTATTACTTAAAATATTATCTCTGAGGTTAATTACCTATCATAAAATTGTTTCCAGGGGTTGTTATAAGCTTTGGGATTTTTTAGAGGTCAGCATGGAAACTGTTTCTTCTCAAAAGCATGTTTTTTTCAGGATGTGCTTTTGTGTCAGGACATCGACAAAATGTTGTCACAGAAATGTGTATTATCATCCATATTGGAAGCAGTAAAGAATTTCTCCTATTTCCCCATGTTGAGAACGATGATAATGGTGTCAGCAGTTTTATTCAGTTGAAAACCATTTTTCTTGATGATTAGATTAAACAAAACGAGGTGGGGGAGAGAGTTCCTTTGGAAAACATTGCTTTAAAAAAAAATCAGGAACTCTCCCGCTGTGCTTCAGCAAAATGCTAAGATATAAACATACTTACATGATCTTATGACTTGCATGATGAAAATTAAGTGTTATGCTAATATAACTGACTGAATAGTGCTTAAAATATTGGTTAGCCAAAACCCCCATTGACTTTTATTGAATATTTTTCAAGTGTAAAGGTGCTGGGGCACCTGATGAGGTACTTCCATATCCTGCCCTCCACTCTCTTCTTCCCTGATTTCCATAGGTCTCCATAGGCTGCAATGCCTGTGTGTGATGTGGGTGGTAGAACTGGCAAAGCAGAAGCCACAAAAGCTGATGCTGATCTTCAAATGGGTATATAAGGAAAGAGAAGATAATTAAAGAAAATAAATCACAAATAAGTTTTCAGTGTTTTAACTATAGCTAAAATAAATTTCAAAACTTTTGTACTGGGGAGATGAAACCAAAAGTGAGAAGCTTTCTATAAATTGTTTTTCTCAAAGTGCTCAGTGGGTGCCTTGCACAACTGGCATTACTTGTTCCACTGTTGTCTCAAGCATTCCTATTTATCCCAAAACACCCTGCAGGTGTAGCTTATGTTGGAAATCCTGTGTATCTGATTTACAGACTCTGAGTACAGGCTGAAGATTATGGATGTGCTGGAGAGATCAACTCATAGCTTCTGCTGGCACACTGAGTAACCTTAATGAGTAAATGTAAAATGTAGCAGTAATATTTGTTATTGCACTGGTTCCCATCCTTAACCACAGGGCACGTCTCTGACCCCTGTGCAGAGGAGTTGTCCCAGTTGCATTGTGATGGCTGATTGGCCATAAGGCATAGGAAAAATTCTACAAAGAAAAATTTGTGAAATTACAGGAAATATCTGTTTTATGGTGTTTTTCTTTAAGGCTTCCTACAATGTTTTGACCAATGGTTCTCTTCTTAGCATCATTGAAGCCTTTTTTTCTTTTTTCTGGTGGAGGGCAGCAAGCCAAGAATATGAGCATGTTATCAGAGCTGATTGCCCCATTTTTTGTGAATATATCATTTACTGAGGTATCATAAGATTTTGTACCTGTCATGTTTTCAGAATTTCCTCAGTCTGGCCAGCTGTTTGGTTTAGGAGCATGTGAAGTCTTTGTTTCTAGCTCTTTTGTTGCCACTTGAAATTTTGCTATTTTCCTGTGAAGTCTTATCTCTTTGGTGCAGAAGCATCGATGTTCAAGGGGTGATCATACAGTATCTGTTTGTATACAAGGCTGCACATGCCAGTTGACACCTCGCTCAGCATCTTTAACCTGAGGGGTCTCAGCATCCAATGTGTGACAAAGCAATTTAGCAAATGTAAATTCCTTCCAATAGCTGCATTAATACGTTGGGTCTTTTTTTTAATTGAATAAATATATTACTCAGCAGGGCAGATTATTTTCTTTGTGGCCTTGCTGTTGCAATTTGAGAACAGATACGATTTCCTTTTTGCTGATGAAGAAAGCAGCATCTGTTCTCGGTTTCCTGCAGCTTTCCTTCAGACAATACATTTAGATGCACAATTTGAATTCCTTCTGAAGAAATAGAAAACTAAAAATTTGACCCCTCCTTCAAAGCAGTGGTTACACTGTGACAACAGTGGGTTGAGCTAAATTCAGCTATGTCAAGCAAGAACTATAAAAGTAGATAGATTGCCCTCTAAGCTTCACTTTATTGGATATTGTAATTGACATATAGTTGTCATTTATAATCATCTGTCCATTCCTGTGAGTTGGGAGCAGTAAAGTTAATTGTGGCTGCTCATTTGCATTAATCTCACCTCTGAAGGGTACAGTAACCCATTAATATCATGTCATGATGAATTATCACAAATAACATTGAACATATTGATTAATGATCTCTGAGATTTGTATCTCGTTAAAACATTTTGTTAGCTCTTTAAACTTTTAAGCAGACAGTCAATGTATGTGGGAGAGGTTTAGAGATCACCCACGGGGTGATGAAAAGTTATGGCATACATTTTGGGTCACTAATTAAAAATTGTTTAAAAGATTTCACTCATTTAAAAAGTGCTGTTTCCTTCTACAGGTGTAGCTCTTGCAAGCTTCTTAATAACAAAAATTGTCTTATTGTTGTTCATTGCTTATAAAGACAGTAATTCTTATTAGAATTAGGATGACAGAAGGGAAAAAAAGGAATAATCAGATTTAGAAACTGCCATTATTTTGTTAGTTTCTATTCTACAACAAGAATCATGCTCAGAGTAGCATATGTTTATTTGTTAAAAACCACAGTTTCCTTCTATTTAAATTCTGTTGTTAATGCAAAACTTCTCTTGCTGGTTTAGCACTTGGAGTTACTTGTTTTTTTCCCCCCCTTCTGTTATTTCTTTATGCATACAAATATATACATTAGGCTGAATGAAATCTCATACAGTGGTTGACCATGTAATTTGAAGTAGCTGATAATTAACTATTTTACCATTTTGATAATTACCTGCTTAAATTTCTGTAAGCTAAGAAGTATAAAAACTTTAGGGAGGCAAGGAAATTTACAGCATGGTTCAAGGAGGTGACTTAGCAGGATAGAAGTGACTCCTTTGCATATCTGAGTGTTGTGTTTCGAGAGTCTGTGAAATATGTAATGTTTTAAATCATTCAGCAGCCTGTCTTATTGCAGAGGTTTTTTTGTCTCTCTCCACATTGTTGCTGTATTGGAGTTGGTAATTTTAAATAAATCATAACTCTAGTGGGTGCTAGTTCTATATTCAAGAGACTGTTTTCCCTTTCTTCGACCTGCAGTAAGCTGCAAGTGTAGGTATTTGAGGGGATACTACTCATCATAATAATATTTTCTTAAATGTTTTGAATATACTTGGCATTTCAGTTCCCAGTTTCTCTTTTTCTTGAGTCTGAGGAGATGACTCATATATGCAGAATATTTTGAGTTAGAACTGTTTTGTGTTTTCAGTGTCTTTCATTCTTTTACATGGGAAAAAACAAGGAGTGGGTCTGTTTTTTATACTTTTGATAACATTGTTGGTCCCTCTCAAGAAGTAATCTTTACCTTTTTCTTCTAACTATTGCCCTTGGTACCTAGAATGAAGCTCACACACTCTGCCAAATGTTGAAATAAGCTAGTTTTGTAGAGGAGACTAATGTGAAGATTAGAGCAAGAAAAATCATCCTTTCTAACTTGAAGATATGATGTGGCAAATCTTCACAGGTGTGCCATGACTTCTGCTGCTCTGGACGTCTGCAGTGGCTAATTGTATCGCATCGCCTTTCCCCAGGCTGGGATTTTTGTATGTGAACTAACACAATTTCAACTTATTTGCTAGCTTTTCCAGCCAACCCCTACAATCTTCTTTCGGTAATTCCTGAGAGTCCGTTTCCCTGGCACACAAGGCTGTAGAGTCAAGGATTATATTCTAGCTATAATTTATGATTAACTAGATTTATGGCTGAGATCCCAAAACAGCCTCAGTACTGTGGCCAGAGGAATTAAAGCCAAAATGGAGACTATCATTCTGAATTGTTTGCTTCTCTGGATTTCAGGAAAACTCTTAGTTATATTTGAAAAACAAAAACAAACCCAAAATCCAAACCAAACACGATTTGCAGTTGTGTAACAATTCAATTTCATAGTAAGGAATTTAGCACTAAAACACATGAAGTCCTCAGCCTTTATAGCATTGAACTATTTAATTTAAAGCCTATTATCACCTAAAGGCAATGCAGTGAATAATGCACATTAGACCCTCTCCCTGCTCAAGCAGCCCCCTCCCCCTGCCAAACAAAAAGTGGTGGGGGACACACACAAGTAGGGTTCATTTTCACCCGTGGTATTAATCCTTACTCATTTTAAAAACCTGCTAACGGAAATATTTCCATTCAGCTCATTAATCAATTGTGATTTTCATTCCCTTGTTTTGTAAAAGCTGTTGCAATAAATACTTTTTTCACAAAGCGAAAATCTAAGAGATGGATGCAGCAAGCGTAATTAATAGCACCCAGTTACAGAAGATCAGCAAGTTTGTGAGATTCACATGCTGCTTTACCATATGGCTGCCCAGTAGGCGAAAAATTTGATTAATGTTTTGAAGTAGGTTTTTTTCAGCAAATATTACAGCCCCAGATGAGGAATTTTACTTTCGAGTATTGTTAGATTTTACTAAAATAACAGATCTTTTGATTTAAAGCTAAATAATATTTTGATCTCATGAAAAAAATCTACATGCAGGAGAATTACAGTCTTGCTGTATAAAGAATGGACCCTATAGCTTGTTTATAATTCAGCCGACAATGGTTAAATTATTGTTTAATCTTATTTTTTCATAAGTTGGTTGAATTAAGATAGCAGTACAGGTGCTTGGGTTTTTTATCAAGGATTTCCCCATTAAAAAAATAGATCTATACCAAAGCTAGCTGATTCATTCTAACTTGTCATGCTGTTTTCCTTTATGTTTCCATGTGTAAAATCAAAGTTAAGCAGTTTACTGATAATTTCAGAGCATAATACATGCTGCCTTCAGTAAAACATTGCTGTAAGTAACGGCATGTGAGCAAAATTCTACGATGCTTTCATTTTGCTTCTAAGTCAGGAATTGTTGTAACAATTGCAATTAGTACCTAATCTATGGACCCCCTGCCATGTTTACCTGAAATGAAAAATATTTACAGAAATGCATCGGAAGAGTATCACGACTTAGGATCGAGTGCTCTCATGCAAAGCTGACACACAGCGGGAAGTTTTGCTTTTCTCACAAATTCTCAGTTTAATACAAGGAACATCAGCAGCTGGTAAAGAACAGATTCGGGGTGCTGAGCCGAAATGGAGTGGAGAGCAGCTTTGAGTGGAAGTCTTGCTGAGCTTCCAGAATGCTGAAGATAAAGCATTACCTAACACTGCTTTGCCACTTTGGTTTCTTCTAATTGCTTCAGGTAGTGCTGAGGTTTAGAGTCTGGGGGATGATGCTAAAGCTTCTGCATTTAAAAACATGTGGTTTTGCATTTTTTTCCCCCCAGTTGTGTCATCTTAGAAATCAGTGATTGTAAGGGTGTGCTCTGTGAAAATGTCATTCTGATTCTGTACATACCCTCAGATCAGAGATCTTAGCACAAAATGCTTCTCTATAATGCTGATTTCAGGGCACGGAGTGAGAACTCAAACCTAGCAATAAAAGCTCAGTAAAAATAAAAGCTTAAAAAAAACTAAAATAAAAGTTTTTTCAAACCGAAAATTTTCCCCTTTGACAACTCTAGGTAGTGCATGACCAGAGGGGCTGTCCAGCTGTGTTAGTTACAAACATCAGAGGCAGGAAAATGGCCTATGAAGTTTTTTTTTAAAGAAAATCTTAAAATGAAGCATAGCTGAAGTAGTGAAATGATGGTTATTACTGCTGGAGAATACAAATGTCACAACAACTTGTGCTTTAGATTCCTAGACACCTAACAGGACACAGCAATGTGAACAAATCCATACCTTTACTATAGAAGGATAGATTTGATTGTTTTATTCTTTTGAGACAGGATAATTACTTAATTGATACAGACTGTCCAGCCTTTGAAGATTGCCTCTAGAAATTTGTTTTCCTTAATATTATAAAATTTTTTACAATTTGCACAAAGTATGAACCTTTTCATTAGTGCATTTTCCACGTATTATCTTATTTCTCATCTATATAATTTACTCTCTTGTCAGTGGCTTATTTCTAATGAGAGCACATTTTATGCTATAAAGTAATGTAAAATGTACCAGTGTTTCCCTGAACCTGTGACTAAACTGCATGCTGATGTTAAGATATTCTATTATACGCTCATTAAAATGTGGAGAAATCTATATTTTAGGTTTGGGTTTTTTTTTTTTTTCCTTAATTTTCATTGAATTATTAAGAAATAAGCAGGGTTTTCAAATATTTTAATGGTGGAACTAAATTTTTAATTGATAGCGTCTACAAAAAATGTTACTGGGAGCTGCTTAAACTCTATGATTAAATTACACCACTGGATGCAAATATGACTTAATCTGAACGAGTGGATGGTGTTGGGGATGTTACTGAAATTGTCACACGTTGCTTGACTTTTTAATTCTGTAAATAAAGCAAGATGTTGGCTCTGGTCTGTGATGGCTGTTTCCTGTCACATTTTTAACTGTTTCTGAGTTGCTGTTCTGCTTAAACCTGTGGGGAAGGTCTGTATGAAGAGGCTGTAGAGTGGTCACTTTAAAAGGCTCCTTAGTGTAGTACTTTGAATTTTAAATCACACACATAATTCAAAGGCAGTCTAACTTCCAGTGTTGGGCTTAAGTCCGTTCAGTTAAATGGAGAAAAATGACTGACATAAGGAATGAGTTATTGATTTATTGTAGGAAAATGACTTCTGTAATATAGGAAGTATGGTAAAAGGAACAGCTTAATTATTTAGGGGACACCATTGAAAAAAATGCTTTTGCAGCATTGCAAATTGTCTAAATAGGAGTTGTACAGCAGGGGTTTTTAATAATTCTTTCTTAAAGACAAATTGTAGTGGTTTATTTTTTCCTCGTAAGATGGAGTTCATCTGGTTGTTTAAAATAGTTTTGTGTTTGTGCAGTTGAGGCAGAAAAACAGACAACCAAATAATTTTGTTCTTAACCCTAAAGGCATGGCAGCTTTTAACTGGTATTTCCCAGATATCTGCATTTTGTTTGTGCTTTGTGGAATCTTGGTGTCTAAGGGCTGGACAAAAAAACCCACATGCTGAAAGTTATTCTGAAGCCCTTGTTTTTAGTAGGTGACATGAACTTTTAAAATGTGAATTTATCAAATAAATATATGTGGCAGTTTGTATCTGTGCGAGTAGAATTTTTAAAATATGGTATTTGATGATTTATAAAATATCAGATAAGATGTTTGCTTTGGCTTTTTCCGTATGTTTTTCTCTTTTGATTTAATGCTATTCTTTGCAGAAGGACGACAGTATCATGTTATTTTGACTGCAGCTCACAGTTTTTGGCAGCATCTCAGATAAACAGAATATTTGTGGTTAATTGGTTGAACATGTTCAACAATTATAATTATATTAAAACCTTAATGTGTTTGAACATTTGCCCACTGCGGGCTGCTAATATGTGCTAACTTAAATGTCTGTCTTTATGACTGGAGTTAGCTTGTAGCTGGTTTTATTGGAAGTATCTGTGCAAAGTTTGAAAGGCACATCTAATAGCACCAGCCTGTTTAAGAGTTTGCCACCGTGTTCAATATATAGGTGCTTGTTCTTAGAGACTTACAATTCAGCCCTAAAATTTCCAGTCCTCCTGACATTACGGTTCTAAACTTCCAGTATTGCTGAAAACAAATTGGAGTCAGTATTATTTTTGTTGAGCAAATTTTCAGGAATACTAGTTTGCCTTTCTATCAAAGATTTACAAATTAAATAAAGAGTTGGAAGCTTCTCCACTTCTGATGTTTTAAATCCAAAACATGATTTATATTTGCTACTGCACTTGGCAATAGGCTGAGTACATAGTGAATGCAGAGGTTAGGCACTGAATTTTCAGAGTGATAATGGAATTTTGAGTGCAGTCTGATAGATTTTTCAGTGCATGATCCCCTATTTTTGTTTTGTTTTGTTTTTTAACTTCCGAACAGAAATCCCGATCTAGTCTTGCTCCAGAGTTGTTGTTGTTATTGTAGGGGAGGTAAATAGTGCTGGGTTTGACTTAAAAGCTTTGGCACTTGATTACCTGAAGAATCACCATTATTT
The DNA here is from genome assembly GCA_013400415.1 of Scytalopus superciliaris. Lineage (NCBI taxonomy): Eukaryota > Metazoa > Chordata > Aves > Passeriformes > Rhinocryptidae > Scytalopus > Scytalopus superciliaris. The sequence goes on from VXBX01006169.1 coordinate 128,004, forward strand.
TGTGTGGATGATACCCTGCAGCTCTAAAAAATAGAGGCAATTATGCTCGCAGCCCCTTGTTTTAATTGAGTGAGGCATAATGACTTCTCTTCTATAATGCTCCACGGACTCAAAGCTGCGCATGAGAGGCTCCCTGGGGACCTGCAGCGTAGCCCTTCCCAAGCACGTTTTTTGGGGGAAAGTAGCTGAATGGAGGGGTCAGCCAGAGGCTGAAGCTGGCACAGCAGGAAGCAAGAAGCAGAACCAGAACCAGCTCTGTCCCTGAGGATGTGATCAGCCTGAATTTTGGTTGCTTTCAGGATTTTATCCCTTGTGCTGCCTGGCATTGAGCTCCAACCTTTGCATTCTCCATCTCTTCTCTGGTTGTGTTTTTCCACCTTAGCCCTGCCCCTCCCTCCTGCTGTTTCAAATTGCAAAGAGGTCTTGCTGTTTATATGTTCAAATGCTAAACATTTTCTTATCTTTTGCCTGTATTTCTTTTTGGAAAAATTAGATTCAAAGATATTTAGGGCATGAGTTCTTGTTTATGTTTTAGTCCTCAGAGAGCCTGCACTTTATCCCTTGAAAACCAGATGAATTTAATGCAGTCTTTCTGTCTTTCTGTTCCTGAGTTTCCATATCTCTAAAATTAATCTGGTTTTGCTCATGGCCCTGGTAAAATGATTTGAAAGATACTATAAGAAAAAAAGAGAACCACCGAACAGCAATTTATCTTCAGTATAGCATATAGATATTCTCAATTTTTTATAGGTTAACTAAGGCCTCCTCAGCTCTGGACTTCTCTCCATTCCCTGTAGTTTGACAGTGAGATGTGTTTGCATTAAGGAGGGCACATTCCTGCTTTTGGTGGGCAAAAATGTGCCGAGGACTGCACACCTGGAGCCCCACTGAGCCTGACAAAACAGCATCTGGCTCCTGTAAAGTACCCAAAGCAGTGAAATGCTGCAAAAAGTCACCAGAAAAAGAACCTCATTGTGGCTGCTTTGTTGATGTGAGGAACTTGTTTGGAAAATCCAGGCTTTGTGATGGGGGAGGCTGAGAAAACTGGTGCAGGACTGGTGAGGACTGTGATAGAAATGGAGAATAAATCCTGTGGAGTGACATCCCTGGGAATAAAGCTTTTTTAAGGGGAAATAAGTTGATGGTGAACTTGATGGAGCCCACCAAATCCCACCAGCTGTCTCTTTTCCAATTAACCAGATCTGACTCTGTTTTCGTAGAGTGGATTTTAATGGCATTAAGTGCTTCTGATCTAGATAACTTTTGGAAAATTGGCCTGACATGTCTTCAGGGAAGTCAGCCTTGTAACTGCTTAGCTTTTTACTCTCCAAGGCAAAACCTGAGCCACTTTTTCTGAACTGAAATGGACCAGGGAGGATGTTCAAGGGGCAGAATGAATGGTTGACTCAAATAGCAATATTTAATTGTTTAGGTACTGATTCAGCAACACGATGGAAAACATGGCTTTTGGTGGAACTCTAATGGAACAACAACTATGCAACCATTTCTCTTGGCCAAATTAGTCTCAATTTCTCGTGAGAGTTAATTCCTCATAATCTTGGAACATATTATTAATGTCTGTCTCAGACAGTCGTTCAGGGTTACCTGTTCAATTAGAATCTCTATTGTGTAAGTCTATACTAACAGTGGTTGGTTTTGGTTTTTCCTTTTTTGACTGCTGATATAAAAATATAACTTTCTCTTATTATTTTAATCTTTGCTTTTTTTCCTGCATGGATCATTTATTTGTGAACTGGTTATTTCAGTAAGGCCTCAAAGGTAATTTCATGGTTTATAGAATTTATATCTGAGGGTTTAATGAGGAAAACATATTGTTTTCTAACACATGAAATAGAGAATCTTTCATTATACTTTTATTTTCCTTCTCTAATATTACATGTATATCAAGTTCAAAACCTTGAATACACCTAAGTATAAAATTATTCCTTTCCTACACATGGGAAATATGAATGTTTGCGACTCAAAAATCAACACACACAGACTTAGGAGGTGATTTCATTTTTAATGAATCTACATGATATAAATGAACTACTCTTCTGTTTGTGCATTGTGCTATGCTATACATTGGAAAATACAATAACAGTATATTACTTTTCTGTGATTTAGGTTAGGAATTAATGCATTCAAATGAATTTAAGAGCCTTGGGTATAATTCATACAAGATGCAAGTCCCTCAGTAGACCTCTCATGAACATTATCAGATTCAATACAGTTTGCATGGTCAAACAGATTAAAATTTGACCAACCCCCTCTTTTTGTCATTCATTAAGCTCCAGAATCAGTTTGAATAGCTTTATTCTTATTATTCTGTGTGAGGAAAAATAAGCAAAGGTAGGGTTCCTGTTCGTTAATGAGCTAAAATGTTCTGTTTTCAGTCTGAGTTTAGTTATGGCAGATCAGGTTGGAACTCAGACTGCCAAATATTAAATTTTCTTTTTTTTTTCCTTCCTAGGCACATTTTCTGAGAGCTTTCACTTTTATCTAGTGCAGAGTTCTCAATGCTCTTTCACTCCAAATCAGAGTCATTACTTGCTATCTAGATTGCGTTTGTTGTATGGGTCGTGCCTTCGATTTACAATTGTGTAAACTCGAGGATGCTCTCAGCATCAGTTTGATCTTTTGATGGATCAAAAGCTTTGCTGGGCTGCCTCCTGAAGTACTTAAAATATATCTGACTTCCTCTTTCTGATATTTTAGCAATTTTACATCCTGTGTTAATTATACCATAAAGCACAAAATCTATTAGCAATTTTCAAAAAGTGTCATGCTTAAAAGGCTTTTGAGCACTTGTGACTGATTCTGGTGTGATGAAAATATCCTTTAAAATAGCTTCTAAGTTCTGAGATACAGCAGGAACTAATTCCACTTCCTTGCAGTGAAGGTTTGAAAGGATTGTGCTCTTAAGTAAAAAAAAATTCTAAAATGTGTCCAATACTTTGAGCCTTCTCACAGGGAAGCTTAAATAGATTTTTGGCCTGGAGGGGAGTAAGTACTGCAGTAAGTACTCTTCAATAGTAATGCCCTTGTGTTGCTGATTTATCAAAAGGTCATTGGAGCATCTGAAGTTCTACAAAAGTGAGTGTTGTGTGCCCTGGAATTGGTGTCTCTGGATGTCCTCTGTTCTTAGTTTGCCATGCCACCCTTCAAATATTCTTACTGTAAAAGAGATAAGTAAAACCCCCAGTAAACTGCTCATGATACACTGGCAGGGGAATCAGGCCAGGAACAGGCATATAGGCTATGCAAAGTTATTCAGGTTCAGCTAAGTAGGCTTATGGATGTGTGACATGGAGTAGGTGATTGACTTTGCCCATGTTTTTATTCAGGACAAGTTCAGCCTGGTTTACAAGGCTTAAAGTTCCCCCAAATGTCATGGGATTGACAGGTGTAGCTATCCACTGTCTGCTCAGGTTCTGAAAACACAAACACACTCCTCTATTGCTGTTCTTTTTGCTTTTTTCACCTCCAGCTAGTCTGTATAATGAACCCTCAACAAATACAAACATCTCTCAGATTCCTTTGGTGACAATTACTCTGTGAGAAAATGAACGCTTTGCCCTTATGATGCATATATTCTTTATAAGCAAAATTGCAAAATTGTTTATTCAAATCTTCAGCGTGAAAAGTAGAAATAATGATGTATGGCACATTTCCTGAGAGAAGCAAAGGAAGCATTCCAGAACTTCATTTCTTAATACGCTGTTGAATAGTGATTAAACATACACGTCTGCCTATGTTTTGTCTTTAAATGTAGTGACAGTCCTTGTCTCTTACTTGTTGCAAAGGGTATTATATAGTGATAGCATGTACAGGGTCCAAGGACAAGTTAAGGCTCGCACTCAGAGTGAGGATCTTAAGCACTCACAAAGCTGAAGCTCATTCTCATTGTTCTTGTTTTTGCTTTTGCACGAGAGGAGGGCTCTGCAGGTTTTCAAGCCATCCCAAAAGCCCAGAGATCAGAACACGTTTCCATTTCTTCATGTTGCCAGATGTGATTGATCACACAAAGAGGGAAGGAGGAGCAGTAGATGTACAGTGCCAGGGAACTCTAGAAGGCTTGGTGCTGTGTAGGAGATGTATTCTTCTCAGAGGGCTTCTTGTTTGATTGGGTTTTGGGGTCTTTTTTTTAGGATTGCAGCCCCTTGCTTATGTAGCTCTCATGATGATTTAGTGCTTTATAAGACATCACTGAATATCAAGGAAGCCTTAATAAATCTGAATTGGTCTCACTGTGGATGGAAATGAAGATGTGTTTTTATTTCATGTTGGGATGATAGAATGAATTATATCAGAAATCTGATTCCTTAGAAGAACTGGGAATTCTTGAAAAGCAGTGAAAGAATACCATAGCCAGAAAATAACACTAAGCTCCATAGAAGGTTTTTCTGAGAAGGAGTAGCATTGGTGGTGTATTATGTTCATGTCTGGAAGATGTACCAGTGCTACTGCCAGGGCACAGCAAGAGCAGGGAGGGTGAGCCTGAAGCCAAGGGCACCAGGGCTCAGACTTAAAGCATCTCCTGAGCAGGGTGGTGATGATGAGTTGCCTGAACAGTCCTAGAAAAGGCAAGAGGGTGACTCAGGTCATCCAGGTAGGAGCAGCAGGATGTAGGGGCTGAGACAGGAGTGGAGACGATGTTTTCAGCAGAGGTCCAAGGACCATCTGAAAAACAAGGGCTCAAGACAGGTACACCTGTGATATAGTTCAGGTAAGACCAGAAGGGCCAAACTTCAGGAATGTGGATGGAGCTCGTGGACCACAGAGGAGAGGGTCTGTGGGGGGAGGTAACAGGGACACTGCACAGGGTACTGAAGACTGACAGCTAGACATGTCATCTGTGATCTGGGATGAGGAAAAGAAGTTTCCAGTAAAAGGTAGCTTTGATATTTCTAGCTTCATAGGAGGGATAAATTCCAATATACCAACTTGCTTTTAACAGAATATTATTCTAGTTAGTCCTTATGATTTCGGAATAATACTTCTGTCTGTAGTCTCTGTTGTAGCACTTTGACATGTATCACCACACATTTATGGGAAAATCATTTCTTTTTATTGTAACTTTTAAATTTTATTTTTCATTAAACCTGTTTTATTGACTTTGGAAACGGATTTTAGCTAGAGTGGTGTAAATCCAGAGGAAGTGAATTTATCCTGTTTTTATACCCGTAAGCATAATCTGGCACACACTTAAAAAAAAAAAAAGTTGAAATTGTGTAGTCAGCAGTCAAAGCTTCTTGTTAGAAAATTCTCAATCTGTAAGAGTGCTATTGATAAAGGAGCTAAAAACCTCAAAATTGATTTATTTGTTATCAGCTCAATACAGTTTGTCTGAACACTGAACTTGCTTTTTTGTTCTTCCATGTGATAAATGTATTTGCCTATGTTGTAAAATCCAAGCTAAGATAAGCTTGTGTACAAGCTGAATATAGGACTGGAAACCAGGAATTCCAGAATTTTAAGTCTTGCTTCTGTCAGTAAATGAAGTTGTGACCTTAAGTGACCTCTTAGGTCTCATTTGCAAAAAAGAGCTGAATTCTCTTAGCAGTCTATTTAGAAGTCACAGGGAATTCAGTATCTTATGAGATGACATCTTTTAGTATTGATATATTTTGTTTCTGTAATTGTAAATTGAGCAAAGGATAGTCTCTTTTGGACAGTATAGTTAAGCCAGACCCCGAGTCCTTGGTACAGGCTGTGTAGTTGCAGTGAACAGCCTTCTCCAGGCATGCAAATTGGGAATTAATGAGTACGGGAAGTTTGGATTATTTCAGGGTTTATGTTTTTTGCTGAATTATATAGTTACTTGAATTACTTGTTTTGCCACACTTAATTGATCATTTTAATTTCAGTGAATGTTTCAACAGTAAATGTTTGTAAAGCAGCTAAATATATTTTTATTGGAAAGGCTAAAGAAGTACAAGCAGCATTCTTGCTTTCCTGTTAGTTCTGTGATACTGAAGAGACTGAAAAAATGTGGTCTGGTCTTTGCACAGTGTACATGTTCTTTGCCTACCGTGCTTATTCTTCCTGCAATATAGTTTAGGTTTTTTCCTTCCTTGCATTATTTCCTGCCCATGCCTCAGAATGAGTAAGAACACCAGCAGGGCTGAGGGGTGGGCGCCTGTTTATGACCACAGGTGACTTGTTTAAAGTCTTATCAATTGTAACATTTAACAGTGCAAGGCCTTGTTTTTTCCTCCATGGTTTGTTTTTAAACCAATGCTCTAAAAGTGAGTTGCACTGCATTTTTTTTTTTTAAAGTTATGTGATCTCCTTTTTGCATACAGTAGCATTCACTTAGTTTATACCACAAGTGACCTAGTTTGCATTTTCTTTCAACTCTATAAATTACCCTATTTTTTTTCTGCTGGTGTGGAGGTTTGCTACTAGTCCTCCTGAAAAATTAGGTTTTAATTTTTTCCTCCCTTCTAGCCAAATAAACATAAAGAAGGATGAGAGGACAGGAACTGGGGCTGGATTTATGGCTTCTTGGAGGCAGGTTTTATTCCTCTATGTGCTGCTGCTTTAGCTTTTGATGAAGTTATTTCATTCATCTCTGCCATGACTGTGCTACCTTCGAAATGCCTGATGTGTGCAGGTCATTTTTGCTCAGATGTTCTGTCTGGATTTCTTTGAGAGTTGAAATATTTTGAAGCAAGTAACCAGATAAATGAGAAATATTTTGTAAATGCATTAGGTATATGTCATGTGCCATTCCACAATCATAACTGAGTTGTGAAGAGTAGGCTTGACTTTGGTTCATTTTTTCCTTAAGTTTCTTTGAATGGCTGAAATGCCTCTGCCAAAACTATTAATTTCTGTATGCTTTCATCAGGGTTTTGGTTTCCAAGTTAAAATTACCTGACCCTAGTCATTGTCATTGCTCACACTGTGGCTACAATACACAGGTCAGGTTCTGGAAAGGAAGTTTTTACATTTGTGGACTACTGGTCTTAAAAGCAGGAAACCAATTTTATATCTTTTACATGATAGATATTGAATCAATAAAGCATCAGCCTAAGGTTACACTTGATGTCTCCAGTGAGAAGACAATAAATCATGTTATGTGCATACAGGTATATTGACTCAATTTCTCTGGGCTTCCTATGCAAAACTGAAGGTGATTGAAACTAAACCATTAAAGTCTTATAATGGCTGGTATAAAGCCATTTTATCTGCTTTTCATTATTTGAGATTTTAGTATTAAAAATCTAAGTACAGCGTATAAGTCCAATTGAAAATTGATCAGGTCCTGTGCCTTTCCTCAAATGATGATCAATGGAGATGGCTAAAGATGGAGAATAACAGAAATATGTACAGAGTTATTTTTGCCTTGGTGTACCCTTCTGGCCTTCAGCAATTACTGGTTTAGGTACTTCCAGAGCTGGATGCTGCACCTACTGAAATAATTTAATATGCACCAGTAGACTCACCTTAGACTCATCTGTTCACAGCTTTCCTTTCCCAATGAAGTTTTGCAGACATATATTGGGGAAAAAATGTCTGACACACATTGGAATGGGTGGGTAAAGAAAAGAGTCCATTTGTGCTTTCTGGTTTTGTCACTAAGTACTTTCTGAGGATAAAGAGCATGATGACTGTCACTCCTTTTATGTCTCAATGTACTGGCTTGGGGTGAGAATGTGTAGGTTTGGCAACACAGGGCATTTTATTGCCATCTGCTAGTTTCAAAAAGAAACATCTGAGAATGAGGATGGAGTGATTGATATAGTGTGTCTTTCAGTGATATTGTATTTTTTTTGCCTTGGAATTTTCATATCTGAATGCCAAACAAGCCATCAGTATGGATAAGTAAATTGAGTTCATTCAAGATGAAAGGTTGCTGCTGTATCATTGATATCTTCGCATGTAAGTGAAGAAGGTTTTATAATGCTGCACTGCATTGCTGGGAATCATTTTGTTCTTGTTTTAATACTGGCTATTTGTAGTAACTGGACTTGGCACAGGCTGGACAGCAGGCTGCTCTATTGCAGGTATTTGGATTCTGCTTGAAGAACCACTTTTACTTCTAATATATGTAAAAATACATGGAGGATGAGGGTGTGGGTCAGAAAACCATTTTCAATCCTGTTTAAACAATGGAGCATAACATTACATTTTCTTAACCACAAGATAGCCTTGACATCCAGCATGTTCTCACTCTGAGAATTAGACAGAAACTGGTTACACAGATGAATCTGGAAACCACATGTGCAAGGAGAAACATTCCTTGCTTATCTCTGTGCCCCTCTAAAAGCCTGATTGCACCTTCACAGTTGGAATTTGCATGTTCTGAAGGAAAAGGCATGTGTTTGAGTGTTATGTCTGCAGGGAATTTTACATCTGAACTGGAATGAAAATGAGTGCTGCTTTTCTTTCCAAATAAGCATAATGGTATTTTGTCGCTTTATGGGGTATTCTTTACTTGCACTTTAAGTATCAAACTTTGATATTTTATTAGACTTTAATTTTCTGCAAAATCTTTCTTCTTTTCTACTGCACCCCTCCAAAAGACACTCTTCTTTTTTTACTATATAGTCATTATGTATCATTCATTTGTATAACTACTAACACTTTTCATACAAACAATTTCTGCCTTATTATGTCTTGATGCTCAGCTTGAGTACTGAATAGTAAAGGTTTGAAAACCATACCTCCTCACTCTGAGGAGAACACTGATTAAACTCACTTCTCTCTGTGAAATTCTGAGGTGCATCTAGGTAGCCTCCTCTAGGTTTGCTCTCTGCTTTTGTCTCACATCAGGTATAATTTTGTTATTCTAAATCAGGAGGGTTTGCAAATGCTTTTGGCCTTCATGTGTGGGTTGTGTGAATGATTTAAACCTCTCATGTTGCTTTATTTATCTTAGCCTGTTAGAATATTTTTTGTGTTGCTTACTGTTGTTTAACTGGATGGCTAGAAAAGTTTTGGGGTGAAAGAAAAGTGAATTTTTTCACGTGCTTTCTATCACAGAATCCACGAAGGCATCTTACACATTGTATCTTGAACATTGTAAATGATGGAGCATGTGAGAACAGCAGAATCCTGGGGTATGGATTCAGCCCAGCTGTTCTGTTACCTGCTCTTTTCTTGCAACATGGGATCATGGGATGCCCATCAACTCCCAGTCTGGACCACACCTGCTGGTTTAACAGTAGTTATGTATGACTTTAAAGGGCTGTGAAATTCTATTTAAAGAGAGTAATGGCTAAATATAATGTAAGTTAGAATTTATATAACAAGTTACAAGTTGTATAGGTTATAATAACATAAATAACTATAATAAAAACTATGTATAAATAAGATCCTTGGTATTACAGTATATTTAATTCATGTAGTATAGTCATTCAGGGACTGTTCCTTGACTGTAAAATGTTGCACATAGAGATTTGTAATTGAAAACTTTGTGATATTATGATTTGTAGTTAGAGGAATAAAACTAAATTGCAATTTTTCCTAAATTGAATATGCCACTATCTTATACGTCTTAGCCTTTCTGACCTGGCCTTGCATGATGCTTCTTGACTTCCTGTCCTGCTGTCATTTTCTTTCATATTGGTCTGGCACTTAGTCTCACTGCAATCAATAAGGTTGCTCACATGCAAGTGTTGAATAAATAATTGATTAAGGAGATGCTACACTTGTCGCATCTTTTCCTGGCAAAGGTAGCCAACATAACTGCTTTTTAAAACTTCTTTCCTTTTACTGATTAGCCCTCACTTCTTCCACTGAACTAACAGAGTGTGTTATGTACCAGACAGTCTAATTGTTGTGAGCTGGAATATTCATAAAGTGGTGATACTACTCACTGTATGCAACAATTGGGAGAAATGGCTATTCTGCAATTGTGCAGCTCAAACCAAATGACTTTCTAGTATTTCTGTTTGCCTTCTGAAACTTTTAACCTGCTCAGTTTTAAAAGCTGTAATCTAGAATGTCAAAGAACTCTTGAACATCAGTCACCAATGCTGACTGCTGTGCTCATCAAATCCTAAATGAAATATTTAAATAATTTGAGGCTGTAGGAAAATTAGATAGAAAGCAGCTGATAAAGTGGTATGTATTGACATGAATAGTCCCAGTGAAGTTTGCCTGACTGGTTGACTGAGTTTTGTATATTTACACTTACAGATAGAATTGCAGTAAAAATAGCAACATTTCTTGACAGCCGTTGTGTATTGTGACATCTGAAATTGAAACAGGCACTTCTAAGTTTTCTGCACATCTCCTCAACACAAAGGTTTTATTATAGCTCCTACTATGCTATGGTAGTAGTTAAACTATAGTGAACTTTCTATAATGGGAACTCACTTACACTGAAGACAGATGTAGGTTTTCTGTAGGAGATGGAAAATAAGATATCCCAGGAAGAGAAACACCTGCTGACTGTGCCCTTTGCAGTCACTCTACCAGTGTGATTAACCTTTTTATCTTCAATTACATTCCTAAGTGATACAATTTGTTCCAGTAAAATAATGTGCAAATCCAGTCTTGTTCAATATTTCCCACAAATACACTGACTTGCTGTTTTGGTTTATGAAATCCTTTCTATTGTCGTGGTTCAGTGGCAAGAGAGATGAGGTGATTATGGAGCACTTTTCCCACTGGTTTCTCTTCAGTGCAGAGCTGTAGCCAATGCTGTTAGACCACTCATATACTCAATTGTCAAAAAAAGTAAGGAAAAAAGGTTCAAAGATCCTTACCAGGAAATAAATTGATGCTGCAGAAGTTACAACATGCATTTTATGTCATCCGACATGTTGCTACGTTTGTTTTGAAGTAATGTTTCATTATTGCTATTGTATGATTAAATATTGAGAGTATTGCTTTTCCAATTGTTCTAGTGCAGTATTTAATGAGTGCAATTAAATGGAAAAATTGCCTTTTTAACTGATGATAGTCTATTAATGTCTCTGTCTGTTCAGAAAAGAAAAGAAGTGAATTATTAGAATGACAAATGAGTCAAAGTTACCACGGTGATGGAGAGGTGCGATTCCCCTCCACATAATCTTCAATTAGTGATCTTTGTAAGAGGATGTTTTTCAAAAGGGTAATAGAGAAGTAATGAGATCAGAAGGAGGTCAAACCCAGCCTTCTTCGTTTGGCAGTTTGATTAATTTATTTCTCCTTCTTGCAGATTGCTGTGAGAGGCTTTTGTCACCCAGTATTTTCCGTGGGACTCTAGCTGAAGTGACTGGTTATGATAGGCTTTTGTGTATCCAAGAGTGTTCACCCACTTGGAACTGAAGGTTTTGAATGGTTCACATTTGTTCTTTAGTATAAGCACTCACTGATAGTTCTGAAAAGGAAGTTTTTTTGAAAGAAGCAATCCTTGACTCAACCATGTGTATTATTGTGAGGACGGAAATGTCAGGACATCGTACTTGGATACAAAGAAGCTCACATCTCCTTCAGGTGCATTATAGATAAGGAGTGAAAGAGTGACCCAAGAATGAAGTTGCAGTGAGGATTCTTTTCCCACAATATCTTCTTGGAAGGTCCCTCCATATTTTCATGTATGTGCACATGTAGCCTTTATGCATCCTTCATGCATCCTTCATGCATTCTTTCCTGGCCATTTCCCTTTCTTACGACTTGTGTAGAAACTTTTGCTTCAAGGAGTGATGAGCTATTTCACAATGCTGGTCATAAACCTGAGTGGCTGCAGCTCCATAGTGTTTTAAGGCCACCAGTACTTTTTGCTGTAAGTACAGTTACATCCATGCTTAGCTTGTTCTCAGTAGTAGTTCATCTCTTTTAAAACATTCAGAATAGTTTTTCTGCAAAACTGAAATGCCAGTAGCATTTTCTCAACATTTTTCTCAGGTTTACTTATTTGTGCACTGATCAGTTTTGCTCTGTTGATAGTTGAATGTATCACTGTGGTTTCAATTTTGACATAAATTCAGTCATTCTATGTAAAGTAACATGTCAGTAGAGGAGCAATAGATGTTAATTTAATATGACAGTCTCTTGCTAGCACATGGGACATTAACAGTTGCATGATATCCAAGACTTATCTGTGTCTCAGTTACCTCATTATATGCTCAAGATACTCAGGCAGCTTTTATTTTTGGCTTTGGTGAGGGTGACATTGAGTTTTCTTACTTTCTTAGGCAGTCTTTGCAACAGATATTTATCAGATGTTTATTTTTATTATTATTATTATTATTCCCTTCAAAAATTTTACCAATAGAAAGAGATACTTAGGATTAAATAGGTTATAAAATGTTTTTATTGTACTGATGATCATAGAATCATAGAATGATTTGTGTTGGAAGGGACCTTAAAGTCCAGTCACAACTCCCTTGCCATGGGCAGGGCACCTTCCACTAGACCAGGTTGCTCCGAGCTCCATCCAATCTGGCCTTGAGCACTTCCAGGGATGAGGCAGCCACAACTTCCCTGGGCAATCTGTGCCAGGGCCTGCCCACCCTCACAGGGAGCAAGTCCCTCCTAATATCTAATCTAAACCTGCCCTCTGTCAGTTTGAAGCCATTCCCCCTTGTCCTGTTCTTGACATCCTGAGTTTGTCCTCCTGCTCTCTGTCACATGAGCAACGTGTTTCTTGTTCAGAATTTGTCTGGGGCTGCTAAGCCTTTTGAAATTCAGTTTACACCAAGCAGAGGAGCAGACCATGGGTTTTCTGTGAAATCCAGAGAGTTTTGTCTGTTCTGTCAATTTTTTTTTTGGTACACAAGAGCCGCTTGTGTAAGCACTCAGTGCAGGAGGTCATGTATACTAAAGTAAACAACATGATACATGGCAGACTAATATTTTTGAAGAAGTATTATAATTAGGCCATCACTTAGTAAAATCTGTATATTAGTGAACTGTAAAATGACATGAGTGGACAATGCAAGTTTGACTAAAACTATTCATCTACTCTGCCTAGGTCTGAAAATGAGATGTTAGGAAATGTTTTTCTCGCTGAGGTATTTTCATTGGGCCACTGTCAGGTTTTTGGTGAATTATTTAAATTTAGTATTGTTTTTCAACGTGCTTATAGGTATTAAGAAATGTGACTTCTCTAGAAAGCATAAGCCAAGACTTAGTTATGAGGTATAGAATGAAATACAAAGTTTATCTCTATTGTATATATACAGTGCAGTTACTGCAGATAAAAAGGTTAAATACCAAAGCTTATTAGAGTATTTTTAATACATTTATAATCACAGGGTGGAGATGCAAAACAATTTTGTGAATTTCTCCTCTTTTTAGGTGCTGTCCATTTGGGGGGAATTTATACATACACACACATAAATGTGTGTAGAGATAAACATGTCTCCTACTTCTCAAACTTCGCTGAGAACAGAAAAAATAAAATTAGATTTTTGTAAGCTGGAGTGATGTGCATGTTCTTATTTTCAATGTATGGTAAAGTAATCTTTCAATTTTATTTTTTAACAGTATTCTATAATATAAATAATCTAGTCTTTTCTTTTGCAGACTGTTTAATTCAGACAGGTTGAAGTTGCCTCCAAAGATTGGCGTCAAATTGAGGAAACCATTCATGTAGTAAATAAGATAATTTGTTTCCGCCCAAAAAGATTAAAATATAGATTTTTTTTTAATTTATTATTTTATTTTTTTTACCCCGTATGATTTAACACATACAGTTCCTGCCTCTCTATGATTCTGAATGCATTTTGGAATAAAGTGCTTCTACATGGATTTCTGTTCTTCGTTTTCTGCACTGCACTTTTAACTTGAAATAATGTAATTTTAATTAATATAATCAATAAAGATCTTATTGTGTTTTCAAGATATTGATAAGCATTTATGTAATTTCAAAATGTGATGGAAATCTGATGCTCCTTATGAAAGCAGAGCTAGTAAGAATAAATTGCAAGTCCTACAATTTGAGTATTATTGTATAAAAAAATTAGGGGAAAATGTGTTTTGACTCCTGTTTTCTGTGCCATATTTAAGCCAAGAATATATTTCTTTGTACTTCTCATTTTTGTGTCTTCATAAAATCTATTGTTTTTCTAGTTGTTCTTCACCCAATTTTTCACAATATCACTGCTTGTATTTAAAATAGTAATTATTAAAGAAGTTTCTGAGAAAATTCTGCTTGGTCGAAGTGGAACAAATACTGTGAAACAAGAAGTTTTAATTTATTTATGTATTTGTTTTCTTTTGGCCTGAAGTGGTCTTAGCATAGTGTATGGGATGTGATCTGCTAGGATTATCTCTCCTAAGCCCTGCGTATGAAGGGCTGACATACCACGTAGCTATAAACTATCTGATAGCACGTGAACTCTTTCCCTCTTGTTCCAGTCTCAGACTGCCTTTTCTCAAACCCTGGATGTGTAAACACACTCGTCAAATAGCTCAGTCCCAGCCCTAAAAAGTTGTAAGCTCCAAAAAATGAGCGTGCCCTGCAATGGTGTCTGCAAATTTGCCCTTGGGTGGGTTGGGGTGACATATCTCAGCCTTGCCCAGCTCTGTTTTTCCTTGCACAGCCCGCACATGTTTCCCCCTTGAGAAGCACAGGCTGCTTCTTGTCCGTGGGGACCACGGTACGATGTGCTCCAGGATTGCCTTCCTGGTGGTGTGTCTGTGGCCTGAGAGGGACATGGGGGAGAATGTTGTAGTGGAAAGAGGTGACTTTCCTTCTAGAGTTGTTCTTATGGTGTACTAACAGAAGTACAAACACAGAGGTAAAATATGAATGTGTATAAGGCCACAAGCAAACCCCTTGGTATTTAAGTGATTCTTCTCAGGGTTGTCACAGGAGATGCTGATCATTGATGTTGGTCAGTGGAACCTAACTGGGGATATTTATAATTAGTTTGGCAGTCTTCTGATACTTGTTTATGTTCTTTTATGTTATACTAATAGAAGAATTAGAAAAATTTGGTAGTTCTAGGGGGTTGGTTTGCTTAGAATAAGGAAAAAAGAGCAGTCAGCTGCTGGAAATTTGGCCCTTACTGTAATATGGCGTGTGTGTGTGTGAGTTGCTGTGTGTTCTGCAGTGGAAATCAGGCTCATTTTGTGGCAGGGTGGCGGAAAGCAGACTTATGCACTGATCTCCCCTTAGAGAATTAAATATTTAGATGGCAGAGGGCCTGTCAGAGCAACTAATTAATGTTTGAAAACACTTTTGAGGTGAGCATTTGTTACCACATTTGTAACCATACGAAATGGCAAGAAACTCATGGTTTTGGGGCATGAATGTTTATTCTGTTGATGGTTGGGTTCACCCTGACCTGCTGTGATGGTCAGAAGAGGTTCAGTGTGTATACCCTGCAATTTTTAGTGCTTCTCAGATTATATTAAACTTTAGAGAAGTCTGTATTACATGTTATTAAATAAATCTGAACTGCCTTAATCATCAAAAACAAAGAAAAAAAGGGAAAGTTTATTTTCTTTGTACTCCGAAGACAAAATAATGGGTTGGCTAACCTTCCTACATGAGCTTGGCTCCTTCATAATATAATATTAAGTGCATAATGCCTTCTTATCTGTTTCTGTGCAAAATCCATTCTGGATTATTTGGCTCTACATAAATAAAGTTGTTTGCTTTTAAGGTTTTCTTCTGTGATGTTGTTGATATTCAACTAACATTGACTTGTAGGGATTGTTCCATTCTGAATACGCAGGTCATTCTCTTCTTATAAGATGCAAGTTTTTTGTACAGAAAACCTATTTCTCCAGCCTGTCTGCCCACATGATTTGTCCATAGATAAGAATTTCGGAGTGCTTTTTAGCCTCAAGCATTGGCACTTTTATAGTAAAAATCTGTGTGAGCAGAAACTTGCACTGCAGAAGTGAAGACCAGAATATAACCATAGTGAAAAATGACACTAAGTAGAGCTGAAAGTTGAAATATCTCCTAGAAAATTTCCATGTTAGAAATATTAAACTAATTGTTAAATAAACAGAGACAACAAATGAGGTTTTTCTGAAACTCAAAGAAGTTAGAGTGACCAATTACAATCTTGATTTCACCTTGGTATTTATACTAGTCTTTGTATTTAGTGTGACTCACACTGTCCTGGCAAATCCACTTAGATTTTGCAAAAGAAATATTTCTGAACCTTGTATCTGAAATCACACCTCAGCTCTTAATTATTTAGTTAGTTGGCACTAGATTGTCCTAAAGTCATATAAAATCCTATAAATCCTCTCATTCCTTACTGTATGTCTTACTTTGGTAGTTTTGAGTGACAAAACCATTTAGACACCGTGGCTGTTACCATATCATGGTTTGAAAGGTAAAACAGTACATGATCATCTTTTTAATAGGAACACTCTGTGATTCATAGGTGGTGAATATTTCATGCACTTTGCATTTGCCTTTGTGCAGGAGGGTAAATGGAAAGTAAATCCATGTGTACTTTAGACAGTAAAAAGGCATTACTTTGTTACATCATATAAACATGGAGATTTGATTCTCTCTTTACTCATGCTGTAAAAAGAAAGTTTTAAAGTGTTTAGCCATACCTGAAAATGTAAATGCACGAGCCTAATGTAATGCTGAAGAAAAATTAAGACAAATGATACTGCATCCTTGCCACAAACTGCAGCTTGTACAAAATTCACTTTAGTTATTATACTGTGAATACGTGTGCTAAACCTCCTCTGTGTATGCACAATTTATGTTGAATGCAACATGAATCATTTTAATAGACCAAGCAAAAAGTCCCCAAAGTCAATTTTCAAATTATGAACCTTGGAACAGAATATAACAACAATGAACAACAAATAGTTCAGATTTTATTCTGAACTACAAATGAACCATTAAAGGTACAGTATACTCATTCAGAAAAACAGCTTTTCCTTATCATCATAATGGCTAAAAAACATAACAAGAATATTTCTTAAAGGTCAGTTCTAAATTTTCTCTTTTTCTGTACCTTATTAAGAGGGACATTCATGAAAGCTGATGCCATGAAGATTTTAACATCTATTGTGAGACTTTTAGCATCTATTGTGGTTAGATTTTGTCTCTGCTCTGCCATGTAACCTTGATAAATTATTTTGTAAGTCTGGTTTTAATGCTTTAAAATTCAGGAATCCATTCAGAATTACTGTTTAATGAATGGCTTGGCTGCAGATGGGTCATTTCAGAGGAAAGCCTTCTTGCTGCCTGATTACAGCTGGCCGGTGTTACCAGGACATGGCAAAGGTAGTAGTAGATGAGGACAGGTTTTTTTAAAGGTCGGTAAAAGGAAATAAAAGAAAGGAAGAAAGAGTATTTGAATGTCATCTAAAACCTGGACTTAATAGTTCAGGCTGGCTGTCAGTCTAGAAGTAGGTGGCACAGTAGTTCTGCAGCCACAGAATGTGTGGGCGGCACATAGACATTTCCAAAGAAATTTCCATGGTGACTTACATGCTCGATTTTGCTTATCTTAAGAATTCAATTTTTCCTCATATTTCTGAATACACAAACCTTACTGAGCTGCATGTTAGGTGTGTTTTGTTTATCTGAGCCTTACTTGGTGAATGCTCTTACATATTGCCTAGTGAATTGGGATGCTCTGGGAGATAAAGTGGTTGTACCTCCTCCTGTTTTTAATCATTATGCTTAATGGGAGATTTTTTTTTTAGGTGTTTTTTTTGTTTGCTTTGGGTCTTTGGGGGTTTGTTTGTTTGTTTTGTGCTTAAAAGGTTTTGAATTAGCAACCTCAGTTCCTGAGGTGAGTGTTCAGAGCAGAACATTGTATCTGAAGGAACCTTCTCTATTCCTTTCCCTAAAATGCTTAAGTAGTCACTCAGCTGGAGACAGAAAAGATCATGCTGTTCATTTGGAATGATCTGGGCTTTGCTTCTTGTTTATGCAAGTACAGCTGAAATAGGTTAGTTACCACACAGGGGTTTGGATCATAGTTTGGAGCTGTACTATTGATGAGGGCCATGCATACAAGCTCAGTGCTCTGACTGAGAGCATCAGTGGCCTGGTGAATTCTTCCCTGTGAGGGTGGTGAGACACTGGCACAGGTTGTCCACAGAAGCTGTGGCTGCCCCCTCCCTGGAATTGTTCAAAGTCAGGTTGGATGGAGCTTTTAACAACCTGGTGTAGTGGAAGGTGTCCCTTGCCCATGGCAGGAGGCTCGTAGAGAGATGATCTCTAAGGTCTCTTCTACCACAAACCACTCTATGATTTAAACTAATTTTGCACAAGCAAGATGGCTAAAAGGCTTTGAGCAAGTGTCTTAATGCAAGCCACTCAAAGAGGTGGACTTGCCATTTGGGGGACTAAGTGTGGCATCAAACATGTCTGGGTTCTGTGACCTGCCTGTTCTTCTGTCAAGTGTAAAAGTGGTTGCCCAGTTTTTGGTTCTATATCATTACTCTTTTCAAATACAGTGAGGTGCACTGTCCAGAGGACAGGCAGAGGAAGGGTGTAATTAGTGTGTTTCACTGGGCTGCACTGAAGACTCAGCCAGGTGTGGAGGAGATTGGATGGTAGTTATGAATGAATGTCATTATTTTGACAGGATGATGAATTAGCATTTCTAGCTTTGGAGCCTAAGCTAAAGTGTGGTCTGCTCAGCACAGGGGCCTGCAGCTTATGGCACCTTCAAAACATCATGTAGCTTGGAAACAAACATCTGCAAGCTGAAATGGAGAATGATCTGCTGAAACGGATTCCAGTCAGGCCTTTACTTTACATCCCTCTGCTGCTTTTGATACAATATTTAAATCTTAAATATATTTACTTATTTAAAGCAAGTAATTTAACTTCTTAACTGCAAAATGCTCTTCTTAAGAAGAAAGATGAATTTTTCAGTGTGCTTTGGTTGCTGTCACTTTTAATGGGAACCTTTCAAAACTTTACAGGGGTCAGGTATGACAATGTGTTTACCTTTAAAAATGCAAGTAGGTATTTACTCAAGCTTGCTAAATTACTGGATGGAGATCAGGAAATTAGGAACCAGATCTGTAACAGTACCATGTACTTCTCCAGTGCTAGCAGTTACTTGGTGGGACTTTTTTTTTTTTTTT
>VXBX01006169.1:147086-183015 GCA_013400415.1 Scytalopus superciliaris
TTGGGGGGTTTTTTTTTTTTTTAGGTGGAACAAGCAAAGTTAACACCTTTAGAAAATTATTGTACAGGTCTTTATGGAGTTCTGAGAAGAAGCTCAGGTTTTTGTGTCATCTGTTTTTATTATTTTCATATTTTTTTTGGACAGGTCCAGCACCATAACATGAGGCATTTGTAAAACTAAATTGGAACCAAATGCTTACAAGTGTTAAAAGGCATGTAAATGGTTGGCTTACATATTCTCATTGCCTCATCTACTTCACTGATGGCATTTTTCATTGCTGGATACATTCATTTATGAAATGATCATGGATTTAGTTGATTATACAGATGCTGTTGGTTTTTTTAAACAAAATTCAGTACTTTTGGAGCCTTTTCATTTCTTCTTAACATGTTTGTCCTCCTAAAATTGCCTACGTAAGTAAAGCCTTACAAATATAAACCTTTTCTGCCTTATTTTCTTGGCATATCCTTTCACATGGGCCTGAGAGAATTTGTGAGTCATACCTCGAAATGATCTGTTGTACCTCGTGCAATTCAGTGTTCTTTAACTGGTCAAATTTGCTCTCTACGTTGGAGAAGACAAACTGAAGTAAAAGAAAAAAGATTGGAAAGTTGTACTGAATGGTGTTGTGGGAGTGGAGGAGAGGGCTATTTTCCTTCAAATTTACCAGCCACGTAGTTTAAAATAGATATTGTCATTGTTCGTGGGCTTTTCAAGCTACAAGTGCATGAGAAAAAGGATGTAACTCCAAAGTTCACAGCCATTGTGTAACACGCTCAGTTCTGAAAATGTTTTGTGAGGAACATCATGGCTATCAAAATTTTACCTGAAAATAATTCAAGGACAACAGGATTCTGTAAACTATTTAAGATAGTTTGTGGAGCACAGCATATGAACCATGGGCTTCCTGTGAAAAACTGCATAGTTCTGACTGCTTTTAGCATTAGGTGAGAGAAAATTATTATAGATAGCTATTATAAAAATATAAAACTATCTTGCTCATCAAAAATTAACTTTGCTTTTTAATTTTTGGAAAGGGAATTTATCTTTGCGTTTTGACGGAATCAAATCTTCAACTAATTTTATGGTATCAAGGCAAAAGGTATGTTTTGGTGTTTTTTGGGAGTTTCTATTTTTACTTCTTGCCCACCATTCAGGGTACTAATTGTGTGTCAACGACCCACAGAGGTCTAACCAAGATTGCTACAATATCAAATCATGCACTCTACCAAAAATTTTAAGGGACAGCCTGAGCATTGCAGAATGTGAGTTTAACACTGGAAAAGAGGAAGTATGGATCAGCAATCCATTGATTTTAGCCAGAACCAAATGAGCAGTAAGATCAGAGAAGGAGCCCTATGAATTTGTCCAGGTTGTGATCCACTTCATCATTCTACTCTCTGATGCATGAGAACCTCTCCAACTGCTGGAGAAAGGAAACAGATCTGCTACAAAAAGGAGCAACAAAAAGTGTTGAAAATACTTTTGTTTCTTTCTCTTGTAGATTATAAGATGTAGAAGTTATGAAAATTATGTGTATGTATGGAAAGATATTATTTATATTCCGAAAGAGTAAGTTATTCCAATATAATGGCAAACCCCCCCTCTCCCTTTATTCCTCAGCATCATGCATTTTCTTCATTTTGTGATATATTATATGGCTTTTTGGTGTAACTACACTTTTAGATCGTATTGAATAGAATTTATGTGTTGCCTTATGGAAAACTTGTTTCATAATTCATTAATTATTTACTATTACTTGACCTCACAGTACATGAAAAAACCTATCCCATAACTGTAATTTCAATTCTCTCTAGTGTGAAATCAATCACTTTCCACATCTTTTATATTATTTAAAATGTGAATGATGAAATTTTCTTGTGGATTTCTCCTGAGTTACTTAGAACTTTCAAACAGTGTGTGTAAAATGTGCAGGCTGTCCCCTGCAGACCTGGGCAAACTTCTGATTGCATTGCAAATGCTGCAAAGCCACTTGCAGTGGATGAGCTGTCCCTTTTTGTCAGTGGCACTGAGGCTGATGCTCAAAAAAGGCAGTCTGGGGCTGGTAAAGACCAGAAATATTTTATAAAATTCTTCTTTGTAGGACTTCTTTTTCCTCTTTGTAGGATTTCTTTTTCCTCTTTGTACAAGTATGTATTTAGATAAGGGCATAGCTTTTAATTAGTAAGTCTTTCCTATCCCTGCAATCCAAATTCTTTGTGTTAATGATATTACAGAACAAGTTTGACATGTACAGTTTCCAATGCTGATGGGAACTGCTTGGCAGCTGGATAATGCAGAGTTCATTTCTGATATTTGTGTACTATGTGAGGAAGGTGATGGGTGTTGTGTTTCTATTTACAGTTCAGGAACAACTGAGGAATGCTGTGATGCATGCAAGAAAGTGCTGGAAGTTCTGTTAGTGATATTGAGATACACTTTCTGATTTGACAGTAATTCCTGAAAATACATGAGTAGATAAAAGAGGAGAAATCAGTAATACACTTGAGATTTGGAGGATACTTTTTGTCTGAAAATCTCCAAGATAAGTATTATCAGAAACAAATGTTTTTAAACTATATTTTAAATAAGAGAAATGTTTGTGGAACAAATTATGTTTGTACTTCAGCCTGCCTGAGCACAGAATAGTAAGATTTTTGCCCTTGACAAAAAATCTTGCCTCATTATTAATTCCTTCTCCTTTTGCCTGCATGTATGTCCGTATTTTTTGCTCTACGAGACAGTTTATAAACAAAATGTGCTCTTTCTCCATTTTTCTTTCAGTAGTCAAATGCCAAATGTTGTAACTTCTAAAACATGTCCAGATTGCCAGATTGCATCTTATGCAAACTCCTGACTACTTTAGAAACATATATAATCATATTAAGCGAAAGCCACTCCAGCAATTCACGTATATACTTTCATGAACATCAGATGTAATTGATTAAGCAACAAAAGCTTAAGGTTTTCCTGATACCTGAGCATAGTTACAAAAAAAAAAAATTCAGAGTCCATGTAATATTATACAAGGAAATAAAGTTAATTTTCTTGAAATATACAGCAGAATATATAGATGGAGTTTGGGAAAAAATAGTAGAGTGAAAAGTATAATGCTATTTTCCTAAGCCACATTTGCTAAATGCAGACTTTTGCAAGGTCAGCAGTTATACTGGAGTTGAGCAGAAATGGCTTCAGTGGCTTTAACTTTACCAGTGCCCTTGATGAGGTGCAGAGTTGTCAGTATTCTCGTAAAATTCCTCAGTGATGGCTTCTTCTGTTCTCTTTATTTCCTTAAGTGAACATCTGTCTAATTGTTCACCTCCATTGCTTTAGTGCTTTCCTCATGCTTTCTCTGTTTCCAGACAATAAACTTTATTTTCTTCATAAGAATTCAGTCTACGCAAGGGTATTAGGCAGCTTGTTTGCACCTTTTAATTTCTGGAAGTTTTCCAGAAGGGCTTTTTGCTGTAGTTCCAATGGGTTCATCAGTGAATCATGTAACATAATGCAGCATTGTGTTTGGGTTTTTATCCGTTACCTTCTGTTTATAAACATCTGCTTGGAAATTTTCGTTTTGAATTTTTTCTTTAATATGTTTTACATTTTTGCATGTGGCATATGGGTAAGATATATACAGTAGCTGCTATTTTTTCAGGTGTTCAGGTAGGCGCAGCCAGTATTTACCTTAACATTTGGGAAAAGCTTAAGCTACTCGCTTAAACCTCAGAATTTTTATGTAGAATATATGCCAGTTATTTGGCTATATAACAATATCTGTTAAATTAAAACTGATTTAATAATTGAATGGCTGCATTAAAATGTGGCATTAACATTGATGATTGCAGGATTGCAGAAGGCATCTGAAAAGCCTTTCTGTCCAGTACAGAGAGTGTAGTTCACAAATTTAGCATGCCGCTTCCCTCATGTTCAGTTCTTTGTGTTCAGGTGTTTTTGCTGCTTTTTTTGAAGGGGAAATGCAGTGGTTTGTTTGTGGGTTTTTTTGTTTNCTCTCTTATCTGCAAAACGTTTATATCAGTCTTGCACACCTATTCTTCAGGCAAATGTTTAAAGTTAAAAATAGGTGGTTATGTTTTTCTTGCTGCTTTACTTTCTGTAATGGCAGCACTTCCTTGTTTCATATATACAAATACCTCTACAAATATAATTTTTAAGGCATATTCTTTATCCTTCTGAGTATATTGTTCATGGGCAGGTTGCATTTAGGAAATAAGTATTCTAGTAAGTTTAATGAGAATAGCCTGTTCACTCTCCCACTATATTGAGATGATTATTTTCTGGAGTATTTTTGTTATCTTGAGATATTTAGTAAATGAAAATTTCAAAGCTTTTCATGTTGATGGTGCTTAAAATTAAAACATTGATTTTGAACTTCGTTCACATTTACACTAAGGCCATTTTAACTTTCTTAATTATTGCAACACTGGGATGTGGCCTTCTGACCCTCCCTGCCTGGGGCCAAATGCCATCAGCTTTGTGCATCTGTGAAATACACAATCTGGACTTTCATCTCAGTTTTTAGACAACCTTGGCATTACCTTATGTTTTTAATGATGTGTTTGGTTTTATATCTATATTTCTGACTACAAGGAGAACAGAATGATTCCTGAGATGGGTCACATTTTTACACATATTTAATTTCTGCCCTTGCATTTATTTTGTTCATATTTTTTTTATCACACCATCTTTCTTTAGAAAGAAAGTTCTGAAAAACTTTCTTCTTTTGTGATCACAAATCAGGTGGCATAATGGCAGGTTTACATCTTCTGGTACTGATATTTTCTCATGCGTGCAGAAAGACTTCATATTTTTGTCCAAGTCTATGCTGTGTATATTGAGTGTATATTAAGAAGCTGATCCTGCCAACCCTTGTACAAGAAATCTTTACTAATGTGATTCAGTCCTTTTATTTCACTTTCTAAAATTACATACATATCAATGTGACCATTTTCAATGTATCTCTGAGCTTGGGAATGTGAACAGTTGGGCAAACAAAAGAATTCGTATGTGTTTATTTTTTTGAGGATACTGTTTTGTAAGATATGTGTGTTATATTGCTTAAATCTACAAGATTATGGTTATAAGCTGCCAATTAAAATGCCTTAAATAGCTAATTATTCAGTTCTTTCATTTCTTTGTCTTGTATATTTATTTCTACTTATATTGAAGCATCCTCAAATTTTTCATTAATAGAG
Source organism: Scytalopus superciliaris (assembly GCA_013400415.1). NCBI lineage: Eukaryota > Metazoa > Chordata > Aves > Passeriformes > Rhinocryptidae > Scytalopus > Scytalopus superciliaris. The sequence goes on from VXBX01006169.1 coordinate 152,300, forward strand.
AACTGATGAATTTTAACCATGTTTATATTTTTATTTTCCTGATTTTAAGAGTGGGAGGAAAGAACTGCACCTTAAATCTCTTGGCAAGCTTTGACATACTCCAAAATAGCTGCAATGCATTTGTGAACCTGCAGACGTCACTATTCTGCCAATTAATTGTGCTGCATGAAACGTTCTATAGCGCTATGACCACATTTAAAATACACATTGCTCCCATCTGGCAATTATAGCACTTTGTTTTTAATCTGAAACAATTTAATCAGATTTATTTTAATATTGTTATTTCAATTTCAACATTCCACTAAAGGAAAGAGTATGCTTTCCTTTTTAACTTGTACGAGCTGTGCCCTAAGACTTCTCTTTAATTATTAGTTGTTGTTTCAATACAAATTTACGAACTACTTATTTTGTGTCATATAACATACCATTTTTGAGCAACATTTTTCAATCTGAACATAGCTTCTGGGAGGGCAAGCTGCCCAGAACATCAGTGATCTCACAGTTATTACTTTGTGTCATATATAATCTTGTTTTTTCCTGCAACAAATAAATCTTTGGGCCTCCCTGCAAAAAACATTTGTGGTTACAGTATAATAAAAATAAACCGTTTGTCGTGACTGCAGCTGACATTTATCAGCCTATTTGTGGGTGCTCTTTCTCTCTCTGTATAATACGGAACATAATTTGTCACTTTGTAAATACATTCCAGCCTAAATCCCTGCCAGCATCTGTTAGTGTTTGAAGGATTAATGCACTGCACAGTGCATGTCTGCACTTTCAGGCAACAACATAGCTTATGATTATGGATCATGAGAGAACAGGGAAAAAGGGTTCATTTTGTATTTACTTAAACATTGTTGCCCTTTTGACCATCATGCTTTTCTCGTCTTGTTTGTCATCTGGAGTAGGGATGGTAACTTCCCCTCTGTCTGTAACAGCTGCAAGTGAAATCCTGCTCTAAGTTTTATACATCAGTGTATGCAGAGCTGTAGGTATAAAATAACACATTTTTAATTTTATGGGTAATTAACAACAATAATAATGTATTGCAAGAGGAATGTCACTGGTTTGGTCCCTGTAGAAGTTCTGTTCTTTCCCCTATCCTCTGCCATTTCCAACAAATCCAGTCCCCTGTTGCCTCCTACATTGCTTACTTCTCAGCAACGCATAAACTGGGTTTATTTAACCTTAAAAACTTCAAATTGAGGGAGTTTTAAAAGGAAAAAAGTCTGTAGTTTCTGAATTACCCTGATGCCATTTGCCTTGTTGCTCTTTTTGAAAGTGCATTCTGGTATCACTTCGGATCTTGCAGAATGAAAGGAATTGAAAGCATCTGAATAGGAGTCTCTCCACAGCTGAGATTCCGCTACACGTTCCCAGGCTCCCTCGATCATTCTCTAAACAAGGAGATATGTTTATTAGAATAGTAAACCATACACATGTAATATATTGCCAAGATTATTTGAGATTCCCCAAGATAAATTCAAATGAGCTTTACAGGAATGGGCATTTGGAGATGGAAAGAAGTGATCTATATTCAGGGGAAGAAAAAAATCCAGCTAAAAGTAGGCTCCCAAGTAAATACCCACAGTTCATGTACACTAAGAACTAAACAAATTCCTTTTGCCAAAAGCTACAGTAGATTTTTTTACTTTTAATGCATGTAATTTCTTGTTACTGAAGCAAATGTGTGCTGTGCGCAGTGGAACCACATGCATCCAGAAAAATCAGGGCATTTGGAGCCTACTAATTGAAGCATTCTGAAATTATTGTCCAGCATTTTTTTTTTTTGGTGTGTTTTTGTTCTCTCTGCTTAAGGAATAAATAATTTTTAAAATGTCCTTAGGAGACTGACTTCTCTTACTGTTTTAAAGCATGCTTTAGGATTGCTGGGACATAGTTTACTTCACTAAAGATATTAATTTCATAAAGAAATGCAGATGTTTTCCCTTTTTTCCTTTCTAATTATCTTCAGAAGATATGAAAGGCCAAATTTACAGAGATACTGATCTAAGAGTTAACTAATATAAAGATTGTGAAATAACATTATTGCTTATTTTAGTGGTAAGTGGTATTTATTGCAGAAGATTTATTAAAAAAGGATATTAAAATCTGAAAAATGAAGCAACCACAAAGAAATGAGTAAGTGTATTTTTCATTTCTTTTTATATGTAGGCATTTACTAATAGAAAGAGATACAGTTTTAAAATTATTGGGGAATTTAAAAAAATGATTGCATGACCAAGAAAGCCCTTTCATGTCTAAGTTAAATATACAAAATATACCTGGGGAATTTAGTCACATTTTTGTGTTTGTGACAGGGTTTTAAAATTTTATATAAATTACGTATTTGGAGGAAGGAAAATATTGCTGTGAATAGCAGTGTTTAAATGTGAGGACCAAATGCCAGGTTGGTATTTGGCATCCTCAGAAACTGAGCTCCTTTGTGTCAGGTTGTCCTTATCACTTTGCCATGTCTCACCTTCAGAATTTCAGCGGCTCATTTGTTACCTTTACATTTAATCTCTATCCAAGTGTTCCTTCCAGGCTTTTGTGTGCGTAGATCTTCCACTGCAACTTTAGAACATTCATTTGCAGGACAATCCTACAACAGCTCGAGGGCTTCAGGTTTTTTGAAGAGACCTCTTAAGCTCCCCAAGCATCCAGAATTGTTCTGGAGAAAAGGGATAGAGACAAGGACAGCAATACTACTAGTAATTCATTCTTCATGATAAGATGTCAGCTCAAGGATGATCAGTAATCTGAGCAGTTTGCAGCCCTATACTGACCCATTAAGTCTTGATATAATGAAAGAAAGGAAATCCTTTTTATCGTTGATTTTCATGAACAATCAAGTTAGTCCCAACTATTTCCTTGTACATCACATAAATGGGTTAATAAAATAACGAATATTTAATGGAATTAGTTTGTGGCATATGCCTTCTCTTGCATAAAGTTAGTGAAAACTTGAAAGTACTGGAGGGGGAGAAAAACCAGAAAAATGAGTGTAAAAATGTTACCCCATGAGGTCTTCTAATGAACTTTATTAAGGTATATCAAACATAGCACAAGAACATGTTATTAAAGCATTTGGCATGTGTTTTGGATTGCTCTGAAAGCAGGGTGATGCATCCATCCCCATCAGCTCCATGGGAAGCAGCTGTAGAGCATTCAAAACACACGGCCAGGTGAAGCCGGTGTTGCATATATACAGTTTTGCATGAAGTAGCAAGTTGACTCCATTAGGGACAATAATACTTACAGTCCTAATCCTGAGTGAAAGCCTTTTTCCTCATTAGGTACCTCCATAAATAGTGCATGGCACTGGCTATTGACTGTCATAAGCTATGTGTCAAATTGTCAGACGTGCTTCTAAAACATCCCCTGCTCCATCCTCAACATGGAAATATGGGTTTATTTGGGCATTGCTTGTCATATGCTGAGATTTGGTTATTTGTTTCCCTATTTCCACGTATTTCCATGGACTTTTCATCAGCTCTGATGTAAAATTCTTTTTTTCCTGGAGATTTTCTGTTTCTCACAATACAGATAAGAACTATCTGCATTCCAAGATGTTGTCATGAAGATTTTTCTGTATTAAATTAAACTGCTTTTTACCAATTGATTGTACTTTCAGTTCCTTGAAGTCAGATATTTTTGTTGTTGTGCTATGTATTCTGTTTTGAGTTAAGGACTTTTAAATATGAAAGATGTATACAGACTATTTTCTGTGAGTGAAATTATACAGTAAATTATGTAGTGTCCACTATGGTACATTTTAAGGAGGTCCTTACAAAATGACTTGTACTTACATAAGATACAGGGGCTACAGCATATTTATTAAGACTCTTCAACTCTGTATGAAACTGGAGCAGTCAGAAGTAATGGTGTCTGCTGAAAGATTCTTTATCATATGAATTTACTTTTAGTCATCTATTATTTATTTCAGCTATTTCATATGCCATTATAATAAATATTATGACAGAGAAAGCTTTTATGCTTCAACTTATTGTACTGCTCTTCACTTCCTTGCAATCCTTCAGGAAAATGTAGCTATGCTTTACCTATATTTAACGTAAATCATCACTTACATTTGAATGAAAAATTCACTATGAAAAAAGGCTCCTTCTTCAATACCAAGACACAAATGCACAATCATGTTTACTGCCAAACTACTCTACCATGCAGTGTTCATTTTTAAACAATTTTTAAGCTGTAAAGTGAATACATTGCATATAGTGAAATAGCTGGCTTTCTGGGTGTTTTCACTTCTGTGTTAGTTTCTGGCTCAATAAGCATTTTTCTAGCATGAGTGCAAAGTATAGCCAATTGCACTTAAGCATTTTTAATATTTTTGCTCCAATAGGGAGCAGCTTACATTCAAAACTGAGCAAACTGTTTTCTGGTGTTTTTTTAGAGTAATGAAACTTTCCTGGAAATAGCGATAAAATGCTTTTAGAACTGGGCTTGAAATTGTGAAATACAAGATAAATTTTTTTCGTTGCTCTTTTCAAAATGTTACTATGTTGGGTTTAAAAGACAACTTGTTAGAAACTGGAGAATGATCCGCCTTCAGCTGCTTCTTCAACGACAGAACGTTGGTCCCTGAACATTGTTAGTTTTGAACTGCTCATTGGGTTTTGTGAAATACAAACATCCCCACCCCAAACTCACCATCTTGGTTGGTTCTGGCTGACCTTGTTTTCACAGGGTTCTGTGCACAGCAGGAGTGCATCCACCTCTTGTGTCTGTTCTCCTTTGGCCAGTTTGCAAAGCTGGTCTGAGGCGAGTCGTGAAATGGTGCTGGATGCAGTTGGGATACTTGTCCCAGGGATCTGCAGCAAGGGCACCAGTTCATTTTGCACAGGCTTTCAACAGCACCACACAGTAATGATCATGTGATTTAGAAATGAGCTCTTAAAATTATGCTGCACTCATTCTGTGATCTAGTTTCCCCTTAAATGATGTAATTGAAAATAAAGTAGTAGAGGGAGCATTAATATCTTTTGTCAATTTAATTTTTAAAATTCTGGGGTTTTCTGCCTTAGTGCATTGATTTTACGATGTCAGCTTAAAGACTGTCTCCTGTATTTGGGAAAGTGGCAAGTCTCATTTAAGATTTCACAACATAAAGTGAGGCATAATTCAGTACTGAAAACATGTGAAGTGAAATGGTGAGAGACATCAGCATAATACAATTATGACACATTAGATCAGGATTTGCAGCATACCATTAACAATCAGTTCTGACTGCGGAGTACAATTACAGTTAAGATGCCTTTTAGCAAAAAAAAAAAAATGTTCTTTAGTTATATTTTTTGTTAGAAAACTCCATGCTTTTCTATACATGCCACAGTATGTGACACCTAGGCTCCTAGGAAAAGAGGGAAAACATTATAACAATGGTAATACTGAGCTACTATAAGAAAAAAAAATGTAAAACCTTCAGCTTGTCATTGATTAGAGATATTCTTGCATTATTAAGAGCATACCTTGCAAGTATATTGCCTTATTCCTAGCTTTTTTTTAAAAGACACTGTGAGATAGAAGTAAGAGTGGGAAAATTTGGAATAAAAAGTAGTTGCTCTAAAGGTTTAGCATTTCATATGCTCAAAATATTATAAGACTTGATGGTCTACAGAACAACTCTGTGGGGTGAGATGTGCTGGGATCTCAGTTGACAAGGGAGAATCTGAAACAAAAAAGTTGGAGAACTTGCCTAAGCTCATGGTATGTTAACTTGATTTCTTCCTCAGTTGTGTTTGGAGAAAAAACTTACACTTGGCTTCTTGTTGCCTTTAGAGGCAGAGGTGGCAGGTTCTGAACTGGGTGCTTTGGATGTCACATGCTCCAGTTCTTCCTGTGAGGAAAACATAGTAAATGGGCATGTCTGTGCTCAGCATGTACCTTGTGTGCATATGAAGGAAATAATGGCTGCTATCATCAGTATTTTAAAAAGGAAAAGCAGGGAGAAAGTTGAAAAACATTATGTTTTTTTAATTTCTGGGATTTTTTACATTTTCAATGTATTAATCCCCAAATCCAATCTGAGTCCATTTACCGTCTATTTCAGAAAGTACTTTGGAGGCTTCATACTTGTTTTTTCAATTTATTTTGGACTTGAAGTGCAGACACCTCTCTTCTGTTCTTGGAATCAGTAGCAGAAGCCTAATGTGTGCTACCAAGGGGAAAAGGATCACCTGAGTGATACCATGTGGACTTGAGTCCATGTCCCCAAGGGGACAGTAGCTTGTTGTGTAGTCTGTTGAACTACTAGATTATTATGGTTTTTGACCCCCTTGTGTCCCTGTATTTGTAGCATTCTTGTCCTTTCACCCTTGGGAGAGACAGAAGAGTGTTTCTTCTGAGGAAAGCAGAAGCAAAATAAATCCAACTATGCACACCACTTCTGTAATAAGTAAACAGTTTTGAACTGCACAGATGAAGAGAAGTTGTTCTGGAGTTGTATTGCATAATGCAAGGCAGGATCATCTTTCTCAAGTCTCTGACCATCAAACAGAAGAAAATACTTACCCAGTGGGGCAAAATGAATTCCAGAATGATGAGCATCTTGTGAGGGTAAAAAAACTCTTTGTAGCAAAGTTTGGTTTACTGTTTTCAGTCTCCATCAATTGATACTTCCTATGGAGATTGAACCTGTTGAAATTTTAATTGTATTTATTTTGCTGTCCTGATAAGTCTGGCTGGAACGGGACAAAAGGAATTTGAGTGATATTCTGTTTATACCAAACCTGTAAGGTAGTTGTAGTGGGCAGAGTGGGTACTAGCAAAATAGAAACCAGATGTAGGGAGAAAAGTGCCAGATGTAATGAAACAGGGAGATGAGATGAATCGCTTGAGCTTGGGAGACAATGGGAGCACTCTTCCCAGCTGCCTTCTGCGCTGACATGTGTGCTGCTTCCTTTCTGTTCCTTCAGCAATGTTCCTTGTCATTGAGCAACGATCATGGTATATCCTTGTAATCCCAGTAGATCCTCTGTTGCACTGTGGTGCTAACAAAGCTGCTCTCGCCTCCCCCCAAATGCTGCCTTTGATTGCTCAGTACTGCTGCATCTGCTCCATCTTCACATCACCCTTTCTTTTAGCAGTGCCAATGTCCCGTTTGAGCCATGACCGTTACACTCAGGTGTAGGTAACATGTTGGGAGTACATGAATTGTCCCTCTAAGCACTTTTTTTTGCCAAATAAGCTAAGCAGAGTGAGCTGAAATTTGACATTTTTAGGTTTGGGGAGAGTACAGGGCTTTTGCTGGCTTTCTTTTATATGCCAGAGAGTTTATGTGGTGTTGAGCAGCGGCAAGTCTAAAAGTGAGGGTAAGCACAAATACATATGTTCCTAATTCCTAAGGGGGTCTACCTTGACTTATATGTCATGACAGTTGGTATTTTGCAGAGGATCATAGATGTCTTAAAGTGTAGCATTTGTGGAAGAACAAAAGACAACCGCTGGATGTTGCAGTGCAGGCTCACAGCTGCAGCCAAAGGAGAGCTGGTTCAAAACTCTGGCTTGAGACAACCGTTGACTGCTCTTGTAATGACTTTCACTGTAGTGGTTGGAATGAAAATAGGCTTTTGGTTCATTTTGGTCTCAGATTTGGAGTACAAATGTTTTGAAAGGTCTGGGAACAGGGATCTTAAAGCTGAAAATATTGAGAAGAGTTGCTTTGGTGGTGCCTAAAGTTAACTTAACCTTGAGGTTAACCTATTGTTTTGTGGAATAGCATGTCTTCTTCTAGGTTAAATGCTCACTTTAAATACATTCACAATTGCTTTTGAAGATGCAGAATCATGGAATGGGTTGGGTTGGACCTTGAAGCTCATCTTGTTCCAACCCCCTGCCATGGGCAGGGACACCTTTCCCTAGAGCAGAATGCTCAGAGTCCCATCCAACCTGGCCTTGAACAGTTGCAGGGATGGGGCAGCCACAGCTTCTGTAGGCAACCTGTGCCAGGGCCTCACCCCTCTCACAGTGGAAGCACATATAAATAAATAAATAAATAAATAATGCACTGGTGAACTCTTATTGTATGAAAAAGCGTGTAGGTTGATCAGTCGTTTTCTGTAGTCATTCTATACTGTCTTTTATATCACCTGTTATGCACAATAGATTGTTTTGGATTAATATGCGCAAGTCTGAAGTTAGCTGTTTTTATAGTGTATTTACTGAGGTTTTTTTCTGTTGATATGGTATGTAAAAAATAGCATGCATTTAGAATAACTCTTACTCTGCTTTTTATTTCATGAGTTACGTAAGTTTCACCATCAAAATGGCAGCAAAAAGATACGTTATTAACCTTAACAGTGTCTTGGGTCGATTCATTGCATTGTATAAAGCTAAGCATTACATATTGTATGTTTTTAGCAGAACCACCAAATCACAAGGCTACTTTTGGCACTAAATGTTGTGCTTGTCCATTCCTTTTGATGATTTGTATTCACTGTGGGGTTATAATGTTAAACAAGGGAATCAGACAAGTTTCATAACACATTTACTGTAACATGATACCATGAACTAAACATGCTGTTATTTATCTTTTTTTATATTTTCTCTTGTTCCAGCATAAAGCCAAGGTAGAAGCAATGACCTTAGACCTTGCTTCTCTTCAGAGTGTGCAGCATTTTGCTGAAGCATTCAAATCCAAGAATCTGTAAGTACTCAGAAAATTATATGTAATAATTTCTTGTTATTTTAATGTCTTTATCAGCTGAGCACAGTTGGCAGAATTCACCATAGTTGGATGGATCATCAGCTGCATTTAGTGAATAATCTTTTCACAGGCATTTTTTTCAATGTAAATTAAAGATCATTTGTTTTCATACTAAAAAAAAAATATAAATATTTCAGATCTTTTATTATTCCATGTGTAGCTCCAGCTTTAAAGGGCTTTTTTACTCCTGTGCCTATTGAAAAAGGCCAAAGCTGAACTGCATAAAAAAAAGCTCAGGCAACTTTTAACAGTTTTGCAGTGGTTTGGAAGAGGTCAGGGATGAACAATTAGTGCACTCTTTGTTTTACTTTCTTTTCTAACCTTCTCTCTCTCTTAATTTTTAACACTTAAAAAAATATGGCCCTATGTGCCAGACAGCTCTGTTTTCCAGACCTGTATGTGAAATAGTTCATAATAAAAAAAAAAGAAAAAGAAAAAGAGAGTGTGTGATAATTACATCACTTAACAATAGACAAATTTATATGGAGATAATCAGGTTAACTTCCAAATGGTTTGTTTTATTTAGCTTGAAAAGAGCAATGAATCTCTGAATTGAGGAAATATGTAATCTTTTGAGTTCCGACTCTTGGCAATAAATTTCACACTTTATGCTTTTATCCACAGTTTGACCCACTGATTTTTGTGAGTATCCAAACTTAGCTTTCTTTCTGAAAATATTTCTGTAACAGATACGCATTTTTCTTCTCGAGAGAATATGGCCTCTTAGGCAGCTTTGAAAATACATTGTTGTAGAGAAAATATATAACAAAGAATTTTTTTTCACTTTTGAAATACTGCCAAAGTTAAATCTCACATGGATAGACAGATGACATTTTAGTACTCATAGGTCTTTTAGATTCAAAGAATTGTCAAAATGGACTTCTAACACAAGTTCCTTTACTGCCAAAATCCGTAGTATTGACATTTTCTTATCATGTCATGTTCATATATTAAAATTTCTTACAAGACAAATCCTTGCAGTATTGCAGATTTAATACACACTTGGTTTTGTAATGTAAGAGCAGTAAGTGTTTTAATTTAGCATCTTCATGCTTTTTATATGCTACATTTCTTTAAAAACTACATAGTACAGTGGAAAGTAAAAACCACCCTTCTTCCATATGCAGCTCTTGACTCGATTTGTGTGTTGTAGATCATATCATGGTCATCCTAGCTAGTCCATTTGGTATGCATGCTTATAAATCCTTGGAAGTGAACATGCTTAAATCAAATTTTGCCAGAGAACTTAGAAAATGGGAATATCTAGAATCAGTAAAACCTGTTTTATTTTTGTTGGCATACACTGTTCTACCAGTGTCGGTCTCTTAAGCTACGTTGTCAGTGATGGACAGGTTTTACTAATCTTTCACTCTCATTTTATTTGGAAAATTTTTAGTAATAGACAGCATCTAAAGCCTCTCTCTGCCTTGCCTTTAGATATTTATGTCTCAAATCTGTGCTCAGATGTGCCTGTGTCTGGCAGGAATACTCCAAGCATTGTAGGAAAGTCTAAGTTCTGTATCTGTTTTGAGACTTGTGGGGTTTTGACCAAAATGAATTTCCAGTTATATTTTGTTTAAAGTCTGAGGCTGGATGGAAACCAGACCCCACACACTGCCTGTAGCAGAGGACCTTTTATCTGATACAGATACAGAAGAGTTACCCTACAATCATCTGCACTGGCAGGAAAATGGACTGGAAGACCTACTAGGTCTTACTGGCCTCTGATTCTTTGTGATGTAACTATGTCTGGATAGGGTCAGAAAAGCAATTATATGGCAGCAGCATCTTATTACTACAATGCTGGGCCTGTGTGTTTCCCAGCACTAATGTGCACTAATGACTTTTGTCTCTTCGTTTATTTGCTTTGCCGCAGTGTCCAGAGGCTTTTGTCACATCAGTGATTCCTTTGCACTAGTGGCTTTGTGAGCAATTGAAAGGGATCTTCCAGGCTTCAGTGACACACTGAGCCTCGTTCGTTGTGCTTTGGCCACTTTAGTCAGTCGGCAGCCCAACTTTCTTAAAAGGGGGTGATATCCCTGATCTCATGGACCTGTAGGAGGAGGCATATTGTGATAGTTGCCCCCATTCCCATGCGGTATTTGTCACTCCTGTTAAAGGGCATAGGAAATATGTTAAAAGGATAGTTTCCTTTCTTACAAAATTTCTTATGAATTTCTTAAAAATAAAGAAGTAGGAAAAACAAATAAAATGTAGGGGTTTTTTTAACCAAAACTATCATTTGAGTTCTGAGTTGTATAGATCTTGATTTCTGGGACAAACTACAGTAATTTGAAAGTGTGAAGGAGAAATTTTGTATATGAATACACACGTTTTAATAAAGATCTGTATTTTATTTCTCTCAGCACTTTATGTGAAGAGGCTGTTAGTATTCAGTGGTGAGCATCTTAAACTTCTTGTGCAAATAGTTTTATTTGCTGCTTAATTTCCACAGTCCACTATTGGTTTCTGGGATACTTCAGAATTCTCCAGAATCTCTCGGTCTTGGTGACACCTGACCTAATAACTGAAAATGTATAAAATAGAGAATAGATAGGCATGCTTTCTGAAATTCTGCTTTTCTGTGACACTTCTTGGCTCTGGGTGCTATTTTTTTGTCAGCAGATATAAGGGTGTACTCACAGTCACATCACAGCCTGGGAGCGTGTTCTTCCCCGGTTGAGAGCAATTGGAAAATAGTCTTCAAGGACTGTGTTTCCCAGATCTCTTCCTGGATGAAAAAACTAAAATGGAACCTTTCCAGAAAAAGGATCCCTAAATTTCATTGAGTTAAAACATCAAAACTTCTTGCAGCTGGGGAAGGTGGTGGTGGTGGGATTGCAGGGAGCAGAGGGGGAATTGCTGACATTGTGCATCTCCCGCCTTAATCAAATCACTTGCAGAGGAAAAGAAAAAGCCTCCTTGAATGTGCTTGGGAATGGGAGAGATTGTGGAAACTACGTGAAGAATGAAGAAATGTCACCCTCTGCTCTACAGGAATTTAACGGGCCTGGTTGCATATAGAAAACAAATAGTGCAACAGAGGGAGCCTTGAGGAAAACATAAATAATAAACAGAGGAAAAGAGTTACTCTGAAAAGAAATATTTAATATGAATTGGAGTAGTAGTTTAGAGCTAAGATGCCTTCCTTGTTTGAAAGCAAAAGTCAGATGATTCATCTTCAAGTTATCATGCTTCTGAGATTTGATAGGAATCTTTTATTCCTATTTTGATTTGTTAGGTGTTACAGCCTTGTCCACAGATAAAATCTGAGCTCAGAGTGTATAAATATGGGTAAGTTATGCTGTATTCCTATAAGTATATTCTAGAAAATCCTTCATCTTCACAGAAAAAAAAAAAGATTTTTTGTTTCATCTATCTGTACTCTTGAGTTGATACAGCTGTTTCTCTTTCTGAGACTTTTTTTATCCATGCAGTTTCAAATAAAGCTTTGGGGAGAAGGGTTTTTCAGATTATTTTAGATCCTGCAGTTCTGTGATTGCAGCACTTAAACTTTCCTTGTGGGTAGGACAGTGTTCTCCAGTTATTCTTTCTCTCACAGTTAGAAAAATTCTGTGGGCAGAATAAACTAAACACAATGACTTAGTTTGGTCTCCCAAAGTCATCTTTCAGAGAAGACAGAATAAAACAATATTGCTGTTTAATGTTTGATCTACCTCTTCATTGTAGCACAGCCTGAGCACGGTGTGACATAAATAAATACATAAAATACCTAAATACATAAAATGGATGTCCAATAGAAAACGTGGCTCAAGGATTTCCAGCACAGTCTTTTTTTGGAGAAAGCCAGCTGTCTTTTAGTGTTTTAATATTTCTGGCTTGTTTTCTGCAGATACGTTTTCCACTGGGTATTTCCACAATGAATGAGCTCCATCTTCCTTCCTTGTGAAGACAGTGCTAGGATTAGCATGAGAATAGGAAAAGAGACCTCAGTGCATCTACATGGCTGGATTTGTTCAAGTTACTTCTTACATCTGTACCAAGTCTTTCCCCTCTGCTAGTTTCCAGCTCAGGCAGTTGATTGAATATCTCTGTTACGGAAAATCAAATAAATGATCTGTTTATAATAATGTTCTGGGCTAAGATGGATTTGGCATTAGCTGACTTTTGTGCAGCTGGAAGAGGCAGACCAACCAATCTTTCATATTAGGCTTTTGGAACTAAAAAACACTGAATTGAATCTCCTGTTCATTGAGTGGGCACAATGTGAGGAATTATGGTTGGTATTAATTCCCTTTATAGACAAAATGACTGCCCTCCTTGATTGTATGCAACACAGCATTTAAATTTAGTCAATGTCAGTGGCGGATAGTTCAGGGTCTGTAGGGTTGTTATTTGTGTAGGAGTGTGAGTTTGTGGATATGGTACTTTGGTATATATTTCTCAGTTTAATCATCACATAGTTGACTGAAATCTGCGTACTTTAACTGGAGGACAGCACTGATGTGTCAGTTCTGAACCTTCCAAAGTAGCAACCTTTTGTCTACACTTACAGCCATGGTATCACGGCATTTGCCTGCTCCTCATCATAAGAACACATCCATGATCAAAACAATGAGCAGGCAGAAGTGAGCAGTAAAGTTACAAATGAAATTTTATGTGCATCTTTAGTTTGGAGTGGTGCATAGTGCCACTTGGTTTGAATTAAAGTTATCATCTGCCAGACAGTAAGACATCAATTTAATGTTCTCAGTGTTCGAGGAAAAAACCTCAGAAATTATCCTGAAAAATCTTGAATTACTTCAAAGATATGAAGCAATGTTTGCCAACAGCTACTACTTAACATTTTCTGAATTGGTAGCAGCAATTCACAATTATGCAAGACTTCCAGATGTAGATCTTCACTGCAGTTACTTTACTTTAAAATGGGAATTTTTTTTGTGTGGTAAGAATTGGCATGTGCTGACAACTTATTCACTTATGCTGTGTGTAGAAATATGGAAAAGACAGCAGTTACGAATTATGATTCTCCATTTGGAAGTTTAGTCTCTTCTTATTTCCTAAACCAGACCCAAAATGGCCTCTTTAGCTGAGGCCTCAAACTCTCCAAGTACATTCATTTTTCATGCTGCAAGCAGAAGTGCACTGAAACCTTGTGGGTGCAATTAAGATTTCAGAGGCTGCTAAAAATTCAATCCAGAATATGATTTTTCTGCATTTTCATGTATTATAACTGACATACTAAAGGTGTGCTAAGTTACTTTAATTCCAATTGAACCATAATTAAATCATAGATACTGTAGGATAAATTTTATGCATATCTCAGAATACATATGTAAAAATGTTTAGCAAGTTGTTGCATGCATGACTTAAAAGATCCCGAAAAAATGAATATATGATTTAGATGAATTGTCAGTGATGCCTTTATGTCAATAAACTTAATAGTTCCGTAGTAAATGTGTCTCTGTCAGGGATGATTGTTGCCACTGCATGTTGTCTTTCCAAACTTATACACTAACACTGTACAAACCTGTTAACTCTTTGCCCTTTAAAGAATTACTTTTTGTGAGTCAGAACTAGTGACAGTTGAGTTACTACATTTGTCTTCTCAACTCAGAATATGGTTGTCATCCTGACAGTGCCACGAAGGCACAAACTTCTGGGCAACATTGTGCGTTTTGAGATATCAAAAAATATCCACATTGAGTTAAGTACTGAAACATGCAGAGTTCAGAAGTTGCTGTTGCAGACAGCACGTATCTTAAATTTAAATAAGATCAAAGGCTGACTGCATTTGAAACGTACATAATAATGTTAGGGTGAAACTTTTTTTTTTCTTTTGTGGTGATACTGTGCCTTATTAAAGCCTAGGGATTGACTTTCTGCATAAATAATTTTTCTTTTTCTTCCTTCTTCTGTTTTTAAGCTCTCGTACACAATTACCCCACTGTGGTAGCATGTGTCAAGTCATGTGGATCCAAAAATGGTTTCCAGTATTTTGTAAATTAAAAATCTCTCTACCCTCTTTTACTGGAGACAGAGATCCTGATGTTTTCACCAGATCACCTTTCATTTCTTCTGCTGTATCGTGGAATATTTTTTTAAAGTAAAGTCCATATTAAAATATAGGATTGACACTTGACAATAACTTTACATATAGTTGCATCAACAAAAATATGAAGCATTTTCACATATTACTAACAGAAAGATTTTGTTTGGTGTTTGTTATGTAGTTTTATGACTATAACTGTGCTGTCTAAAATTTCTAAACCTGCCCCTTGTCTTTGGACACTTTGCACTCTCTTTACTGTACCCTAAACAAGAAACTTTGGTAACCCTCCAGAGGGTTTCTGCTCAGCACACTGGCTGTTCTGGTGCCCATTTTCAGCCCCCTGTCTATGCCTCAATCTAAGCTGAGTCTAAGGTGGCTCACAAAGTCTTGGGGTTCTGTCTTCCTAAAAAATTTCCACAAGATGCACCAGCTGCAGAGGCTGTTTTGAGTATTTAATGAATCATATATGTATGATACATAGGACTGATTAAAACATATTCTCTCACAAATACACAAACGATTTCGGAGCATTGTGGCTTAATAGGTTTTGAGAAGATCTGTGTGTTTAATTGATGTTGCCTTCTAAAAATTCTGAAATACAAGGCCACAGCAACTATTTAATTACACATACATTGAAGTGTATTTAGGCTGTTTAGTTAAACACTTTCTAGGGGAGATAATTAAAACACATGAAGGCAGAATCTTCTGGCACTTTTGCAGGGAAGCCTCGTTGCTGACATGAGACTGGCCATGCATATACCACGTGTCTTAATCTCAGAATCCAAAAATTTGTATAATAGACTGAAAAGGTTGTATTTCTCTATTAGCAGTTCCCAAGGCACCAAAAATCCCAGAGGATGTCAAAGTACATTAATTTTTATCACAGCATGGAATCTTTCAGGTCTGAATGGCAGCACGCAGCTGCTGTGGGCTTTCTGAACTCTGTTCCAGCTCCATAATCTCTTTGCAAAACAGAGGAAGGAGTTGTCATTGGCAAGCGAAACGTTCAAAGTCCATGAAGTGTTTTATTGTTTGAATGATCAACCGTGGTCCCAAAAACATTTTCCAAGGATTTAACTGTTTTCAATTGGAAATATTGATTGCAAAAATGTAATAGAAATAGTAATTTGCCTTTTGTGAGTTGTAGCTTTCTCTTTTTCTAACGAGTACTTATTGTGTACCAATGAAATTTGTGTATTTAGAAGTATGTGCAGAAACAACAAATTCCATGGCTGTTGCAGAAATG
Organism: Scytalopus superciliaris; assembly: GCA_013400415.1. NCBI lineage: Eukaryota > Metazoa > Chordata > Aves > Passeriformes > Rhinocryptidae > Scytalopus > Scytalopus superciliaris. The sequence continues at coordinate 168,287 of VXBX01006169.1, forward strand.
AATGTTCCTTTATGTCTGGCTTCTGTTTGTTTGTAACTGTGTGTGTATATGTGTAAACAGTGATTTTCTGTTGGATTTTGAAAAAGATGTACCACTTTGAGGTAGCGAATGTCCTTAGGTGAGCTGCTGAATGAAAATTACCAGATTCTGGGTATTTTCATTGCTGCTGTCTCCTAGTCATCAGGGAGACTTACAAGACCTGGCAAGGAATGTAACTAAGTGCTCCTCTAATTGTGCCAGAGTTTGAGAAAAAGAAGAGGATGCAGAGTAGAAATGCTGGCAGGTTGAATGGATACAGAAATTAAGTTTGCAGAGCCCTGTCCTGTCCCTCAGTCTGGGCCCAGACCTTTCAAAATCCATATGTATGGAGGTACTTTGAGTCCCCAGGGATACAGAGCCAGGAAAGATGCAACACTTTGACAGAGGAAAACATGGTTTCTTGGATGGATTTTGTTTTGAAATGTGATCCTGAGGCCCTGAGGTGAGGGAAGAGCATCCCTGACACCTGTTGTTAATATCAGTACGCTGAGTATACTGTGTGCCGTCAGAAAGAGGAAATTAATGTGAGATTATAGCTATGCAAAAAGGAGTTCAGAGCTGTGGGTGATGGGCCCAGAAGAGGTGAGAAAGTCCCTGGTGTGAACTTACTGGAAGGAGGAAACACACCACATGCTTGTGAAATACAATTCTTCCTCCTCCTCCCTCTTGCTGTGTAGTTTCAAGTTAAAAACCAAGTGCAAATACAAATCTTGACCTCAATTTTTAAGCAATAATTTGTTAGCAAAAGAAAGTGATTTACTGATTAAAATGATACCAAATAAGAAAATGTGGATAAAAAAGTTCCTAATTTCACAGATTTCTAGTATCATAAACCATAATTGCAATGTATAAATTAGCCAAGTGTGGGAGACAGATTGTGTCAACAAATTACACCTAATCCCCACTTATTTTACTTTGTGTCTTCCTGAAACTCTTGGAAGAGTTGAAGGAGAAATCCAAGCTTGGATAATTTCTGAGGAAGGGTGCTTTGGGCAGTGCAGGTTTTACTAAGGTCAGTTTGGGATCAACATTACAAGTGTTACCATTAAATGTTTAAACACCTTAAATGTTTATTTAATATTTCATCTGAATTTCTCTTCAGAAGTTCAAATTTAAAATTTTCACAGTGGTTGGATTTGCTTCTGTATCCCATTAAGAGGAAAAGTAGGGTTCTCAAACTCCCCTGACCCCTGAGAGCTGAAATGACAGAATTTTTCTTCAAAGAAGGGTAACAATTTCAGGAGTTGTAAGATGATGTGGGGTTATTTTAGTTGTTGTGCCCCCCCTGTATATGTATGAAAACTAATAAAAGGAAAACAGTGACTAATGGATGTTTTCTGTTTAGCTCTAAATCAGTTGAGACCTCTGTTCCTTCCCCCAACATTTATGAAATTGGGAACTGAAGATTTTAAAGAAGTAATGAATAATGATTGAGAGATGGTTGACCTATATGGCAGTATGCAGATGATGTATTAGGGAGACACAGGAGCAGCTGCTCATAATAATTCCCATGTATGTGATATGAAGGAAGAATCAGAACAGTTTCAGTCCACTTCCATTAATCTCTTGGAAGTGGGGCAGAAGTATTTGCTGATCAACAGTGCCAAATCCTGCAAAGAAATCCAGTAGGATGAATTGCAGAGAATTTTCCTTGCTACTAGCAGGAGGTCATCCATCAGGGCTCTAAGTCCCGTGTTAGTGGCTTGCCTTAAAATGAAGCCTGTCTGACAAGGATCCACAATTCTGTCAGCTGACAGGTGGCAATAGAGGGTATTTTTGCTGACCTTTCAGCCAATATTTTTAGGAAAATGGAAGTTAGACATTAAGCATTTGTTTCCAGAATTCATTGAGTTAAGCAGTGCCTTTTTTTTGTTTTCTTTTTCTTTTACATTGAACAAGTAAATATTTAGATATTTTTGTGTCGGTATTAGATTATACATGGTTCTGAGCTTTCCTGCTGCTATCTGACTCCTGACTTAGTGATTTTTTTGTTGCTGAGTTTCCTGTCAGTGCTGCTTGTAAAACTCAGAGGGCTTTCTAGCGATGGTTGTTTAACTCACCAGTTTTCTGGAGAGCCATAAGCTTCACTTGCCTGTTGGGTATTCCCTCTGTGCATATCGGTGTTCCCTCACAGACAGAAGTGCTGCTTTCTAACTTTCAGAGAAAGCAACATGGGTGTTCAGAGTTATGGGGTGGAAAAGTTTGGTGGGCTGTGACTTTGCTTCTTTGTGGAAGAGAAGTCACAGCTCTGCCTTTACTGGCCGTGACACAGGTCTACAGTCGCTTATGGGACTTCGGGGATATGGTGAGGCCTTTTCTGTTGAATTTCTGTGTAATTCCAAACAGTGTGAACTTTTCAAATCACTTGAGAAGTGCCCCAGATGGTGTGACATTCTGCTTCATGGGAAGATTTGAAAGTATTCCCTTTGCATAGTCTCTGGTTAACTATTTCACTACGTTTGAAATGGGAGAACACCAAAGCCAAGAGCTCTGTTGACATTTTGGTGGTGTTTATTTAACCTCCTAGTGCACAGGCTACATTTGTTGAAAAATATTATTCTTACCTTTGCAAATCATCAGTAATTAATTCCCTTGGAAATATCTACTGCTGCACACAGCCAGCTTGGGAGGCTGCTGACAGATCACAGTTTTACATCAGGTGCTAACAAATTGATTATTAAATTTCATAACTAACTGATTTGTAGCAACAACTTAATTTCTGTATCTCTCAAATGTATTCCCTTACTGTATTTTCAAATAGTGCAGAGCAGTTGGATTGCTCAGTTGCTTCTAGTGGTGAATTGTGCACAGCATGTAAGATCTGAATGACTTCCCCAGTGCAAAGGTTAGGAAAGTATCAGAGACTTGTGAAGTGCACAGAGTATTAGCTGGATTTCAGCTGAGATATTCACATTTAAGATTGTCCTGGTTAATTCTATATGCTTTTAAACTTTCACTAAATTGGAGCTACATTAACCAGCATGGTGAGGCTTTTCTAGAATTTCTGTGTATCTTGCAGTTAGAGCAGTGAATTCCCAAGTCTCAGTCATGCTGTGAAGGATAAGAAGCAGTGACTGCGTGCCATGATGGAGCAGATCACTTTCAAGTCCCAGTGCCTACTTAAACTGTGATGGTAGACCACATTAGCTCACTTGGTGTGTTGTAAGTCACTGCCTGAAGACACTTGAAGGAGATACAGGGGCAAATTTTCATAACACTCTGCAGGGTCTTAACTACAGTGTTTGCAAAAATATCTAATAGGTGTCATGGTTAGAGGGAGCACTCGGTAATGTTGATACCAGGAGTAAGCACTGCAGAAAATTTCCTTTGCTGCTGACATTTTTTGTTGGCCTTAACTGTGCCTTTGATGTAGAATTACAAACTATTTGAAACTAAGGGGGGATTTTTTTTCTTTCCCCGGGCTCAGTAGGAAGCCTAATGTAGATCGCAGCAATGTTTTTAACGAACTTGTGAAATCAAGGTCATCGTTCTGCTATCACTTAAAAATATTCCTGTCATAAAGCAAAGCTGTAGTGCCAGATGTGCGGTGTGAATTGTCATGTATCTTAAAAATTTTGTCCCTGCATAATGATACGTTCAGTGATACAGAGCTCTGCACCATTGAGATTAGAATCTGTCATCTGTGGCTGAAATTCATAACTACACAGTGGCTGTTACACAGGTAATCTCATTCATTTCCTGGTGTGCAAATGGCCAGGTCACAAAAACTTAGATGACAATTTTCAGTAATTGGACCTTTGTTAGCAGCCTGATGAGAGACACCGATAGCTTAATGGACCTGGATCCAAATCCGAGAGGTGGTTCTTGCTGACCTGATATGAAGCACAACAGCAGGATCTATTGATACAGTCCTTTAGGCTTCTTTTCTTTCTAGAGAAATCTTTTTGTTTGTTTGTTTGTTTTTAGCATTTAAAACCACTAATGCTAATTAAAAATAAAGGAATTCTAAAAGGGAATCTGAGACTACCTTTTCAGCATGATAATTGTTTAAAGTGTTTCTGTATTTATTTTTATATGTCTTCGCAGATTTTTCTAATGGAATATTGCAAATAATGTTAATTTTACCATGTCTTAAATTTTAATTACTTCTAAAAAATTAGAAATGTGCTTTAAAAAATACAAATCTCATGAAATGGACTGAAGCATAATTTTATTACTTTTATAAAATCCAATTAAATGCACTAACAATTAAAAAGTAACTACATTTTATAGTTTTATAATTCTAGAATAATCTTTTTAATTAATTGAGCTGACAGATTTAGGTATAGTGTGTGTATTTTCTCTCTGGTAGTTATTGTGTAATTAGTAGTAATGAAGGAGACGACAGTTTGGATAGGTGGATTATAGTTTTAGTTCATATATGAATCCTTTCTGTCTGTGCTCTTTTGCTTCATAGTGCATATGACAAATAAAAAATGGAAATATTTTATAAAGGGCCGTATTTTGCTCTGGAGGGAATGGCAATGTGCTTTTTGTATTGCTGCTGCACTCATGTGCTGCAGTTCTCATACAGGAAGCTCTTATACCAAAAATTGCATCTATGCTGGAGAATCTTGTTCCTTTTGCCCAGCAGATGTACAAATCTGTAAGTTAATTCTTTCTAGAGTTTTTAATAAACTCTCAGAAGAGGTGATGAATCACCCTAAGTTCCATGCACTCTCAAGCTTCATGCTGCTTTGTTTTCCTCTTGGTAGATGCATCTCACACAGGCAAAATGAACTTGGGTTTAAAACATTTTGATAAAATGTACCTCAAAAGGTCAATTACTTTTTAAAGCATATGATCCTGTACATCTCAGTAAATGTCCTGCTTGTGCTGTGTTGAGTGAGGCTGTAAAGATCAAAGATCAAAAAGCAAATTGCCTTTTTTTGCCAGTTGGTTTAAACAGAGAGGACCTTGCCTTTTAAATGACAGTCCCCCTTCTTTTGTGGGTGTACTATGTGTGTGAAGATATTACGTGTCTCAGTGTCACTGACCAAAAGGCAAATCAGAAATCCAGCATTTCAGAAACTGAGCTTCCCAAAGTACACAGATGTTTCTTTCTGCTTCTGAAGCTTTTGGTTAATGTTAACTTCTTATTAAAGCAGACTACACTGGTTACTTCCCAGTGGGCTGGAAGTCGAAATTTATTTTAATAAGAAAATACATCTGTTTTTGTCAATCCTTATGTGGCTCTTTCAGGATTCAGCTAATGTGTGTTTGATTCCCCCTGAAATGGTTTTGGTTTTGTTTTTTTTTTAAACTGGACTTTCAAAATCTGGGGTTTTCAAACGTCCCTGAAGGAATTTAATTACTTAGGTTTGTTTGACAGTGTGGGGGTTCATGTCTCACATTCTTTTCCAGAATCCCTTCTGCAGATGCTCAGAGTTGGAGTATTTCTGTCCTTCAATCACATGGGGAAATGGTCTGACTTGGGGTCTCCTGTCATCTTATGTGTGTAGGGATGTAAGGAAGCACTTGAGAAGCAGAGAGGGCAAGCAGGTATTTTTCCTAGTTGTGCTTAATTTATTATCTTCAGAATTAGAGTTTTATGTTGTGTTGATTTTGTCATGGGATTTGGCTGATTGCAGTAAAGACATAACAGGCTGGAATGGGCTAAAAGAATGTGACAGCTCTTAATACTGTGGTGTGAGGATAACACAGGTATTAGTGCAAGAATGAAAGAGATTTCTATCGCCATCATTATTTTGTTTGACTTTTCCTATGTAAATATGTCAGGTTCGGGGGTGCCAGATGCAGGCTCGCAAGCCTGAGGTTCTCAGCTCAGGTAGAGCTTGCTGAGGTCTGCTGCGTCAGGGTCTGCCTCAAGGACAAGAACACGCTGTCAGTGCCAAGGTTTCCTTAAGAGATGATGCAATCTAGCAAATGCAGATCCATCTGAGGTCTGAGGACCAGAGTCTTTGCTGTGTTTCGTAAGGATTTGGAAAAAGACAAGAAAGAACAGAAAGGGCATTTGTCCTTGATCTTGCTGTGGAGGTTGGGAAGGCTGCAAGGTGTGTAGTATCCTGAGTGCAAACTGGAGACCTCAAGGAATTTGAAGTTTTCTGGACCTGTTTTTTGAATGAGAGAGGTATGTGCCAGCCTGGGTTCTTTTCTAGCTTAGTTTGGTAGAGTTTTACCCTTTCATTTCAAGTTCCTTTCTTGTGGCATTTCTATTTAAACTGAGTTAACTGAGTTCAGTGAGGAAGGATTCTGTCTCAAGGATCTCATATGTATTGTGTGCAGATTTTCTACCAAAGATTACAGCTTCTGGAGAACATTTTTATTTTCCAACTTGTGTTTTTTTAACAGCACACTTCACAAGCTGCAGAAGTATAAAATGTGTACATGTGCTTTACTGCATTGTGTTTATTTCTTAATCACTTATCCCCTACCAATTGTGCAGGTGTCATGAATGGATGTGTGCCCCATAAAACAAAGTGACAGGGGTTGCTCTTCTCCTCAGAAAAGTTTCTTTTGTAAATGCTCCAGAAGGAGACAATTTCCCTGATTAGTAATTGGTTAAACAGTGGTTCTGTGTGGAATTTTGCCTTTTTTTCTGTACCTGTTCTCTAAGGGGCCACCTGTGTCTCTGAGGGTGGGGTTGGGCTCTGAGTGGGGCTGCTCAAACCAATTGGAAGCAGCTGTGCCCAGCACTCCTTCCCACAGAAACCAGGCAGGTAAATTGCTCACACCTGTGGCTCGTTGACACAGGAGTATAAATGCTTGTGTTTTAATGAGGCTTCTTCTTCTTTTGTGGATTTGTTCAGGCCCCTCCACATCCTGATCTGCAATGCTGCTGTGTTCGGTGTTCCTTGGTGCTTGACGGAGGATGGCCTGGAGTCCACCTTCCAGGTGAACCACCTGGGACATTTCTATCTTGTCCAGCTTCTGGAAGAGGTTTTGTGCCAGTCATCTCCTGCCAGGGTTGTGGTGGTGTCCTCCGAGTCCCACAGGTTGGTGAACGTTACCTTTGATTTTGCTGCAATCTTTAGTCCTTGGAGCATAAAACAGTGATGGCAGAACAACAAAAGTTTCTGAAAATGAAGGGCCTTGCTCTAAAGCATTTGCCTTTGAATAATCTTTTTAAAAATAGAAGCATTACTAATGCCTGTGGATGTTTCTGGATTTGGCTCTGTTGCTGGATAAAGCGCGTTCTAGTTTTATAACAGTATGTAGATATTTTTTTGATCATTCTTTGTGTGATGCAGATTTTCGCTGCATTTCAGACCACTCATTGATTTTGCGAGGAGATGGAATAATAATTGATTAAATCTGAATGGCATGACCTATATTGATTTGTCATTCAACAACTTCAACATCTTAGCAGGAAGAATGTGCAGTTATTTTAGCAGGAGAAACAATGCAATTAAAAACTACTAGATGAAATCCAGTTGTTTTATAATGAGAAATTAGGGAATTCAATGCAGACATTAGCTGTATAATTGTAAAATGGGAAGTAGTGTAGTTAATACATATTACAAATCTGGCCATGCCTCTTTTGGTGAATTTTTTTAATTAAAACGTTAGTTGCTCATCTTTTCTACTGCCAGGAAAAGCACAGTTGGAAAAAAACCACGTTGATGAGGTTTGCCTTATTTCAGATGTGCTTGTGGTTTTTGTGCTAATAAGTGAAAAGATGGATTTGATTTAAATAAAGTTCTGTGTGCAAAATGTATGGCCTGGTTCTGAATTTTACTGGGCACAAGCCATTTACTGCTTTCTGATTTAGTTCAGGCACTGTAGGATTAGACCTTTAAAGTCCAGCTTTAAACATTACTGGTGATTTCTGTTTCACTTTTGGTCATGTGTAACAGCTCTAGCAAACTAAAAGGCAGAAAGTGTGAGTGCTTTCTATTTTTTTATTTTCTGCCTTCATATTTCTGAAATGTTTTAGTGACCCAGAATGAAGCTTATTTTTTTAATCATGTTTCCATAAAATGTAACCCCAGGGACCTGGTAGAGAGAGACCAGCCAAGGGTCGGGCTGAAACCTTTATCACTTCCAAACACAGGGGCTTATGGTATAAATGACACACTGCAGATAGATTTACTTTTACCATTTTAAATTTATGATGGCTGAAATGAAAGGAAGCAATAGAAAATGCCAGTAATAATCCTCCCCAGTGTTAAAAGACATGAAATGTCTAGTAATTAGGTGGTAACAAAATCTGGACATCCTTATCTTTGCAAATCACACCAGGTCTGTGAAAGCAAGTAGCAGAGTCCTGTTAGGAGTGAGGGCAGCTACTGCAGGGCAGGGAAGATAGCTCTAGAAATAAATCTGCCAACTCCAATCACTTGCCAGATGTGGAGGGCACAATGGGATACGTATAAACGAGCTGTTATTTAATGGGAGATTATGTTGAATTGTCAGCTGCTTGTTCCCCTTTGTAAGTTTGTATCTCTGCTAGTATTTTAAATGACATCTTTGTTTTTCACTGCATTAAGTGCTGTGTGTAACCAGAGCTCGCATCTCTGGACATCTTTATCTGTGTTTTTGAAAACAGTTTTAAAGTGCTCATTGCTAAGTCTGTAAGATTAGCCAAGGTTTAGAGAAGCCCATGAAAAAATCAGTAGCAGTCTATGTTTGAATAAAATAATATACACAAGTAGTACATTACCCTTTTTTTAAGGAGTCTAATTAATGTACTACAGTGTATCTTATCACTTAAACTGATCACTGTAAATAACTTTGCTTTTCCCTCCCAATCTGTTTAATGGCAAGAAGTTGATGTAAGGAGTTAGTTAGGTATTATTGGGTAGTCGTACTTTCTGACCTACTTGAGAACTCTGAGCCTTAAACTATGTTGTAAAACAGAAGTGTTGGTATCTAATTACTTCCATAAACCCTGACTGGATCTTTTCTCTGGAGTCAAGACCCCCTGTTAGGGGAAATATAAAGTCCCATGTTTGCAGAAAATACTACACTAGACTGCTCCAAGGCAAAATATTTATTTGCCTCTCTGGTTCTTTGTTCATTTCTAGTTACTTCTCTGGATTCAGCACAAATGAATTTTGCTTAAATTAAGCTTTTGGGTACTTTAAGCACATCATCTTAAAATCAGAATAATAAGTAGGTTGACTTTCTTTGTCTTTATTTCTGTGTTGTTAATTTGATTGTACAGCCCTTATCCCCCTGAATTCAATGAGATTGCCAACATAAGTAAGATTGACTCTCATAAGCACTTGCAGGACTGGACTCAAAATATGCCACTGTGCTTCCATTATACAGTACACACAAAGTGTTTTATTTATAGTTTATTTTTGGTGTCATAAATGATTACTTGAGGCATGAATATAGGAAATTCCTCCCAGAATAGTCCTGTTAATTTCAGAAATGTATTTTATCTAACTGAAAATTATGAAAGAGAAATTTTGTTGTTGAAATTAAAGGGCTAATTCTGCAAGACACAGAACATCCTGGATTCCTCTTGAGCTCAAATACTGTATTGCTTTTCTCTGAGTGTATTATAATTCTGCTCACAGAATGAATGTAGAAATTCCAGCTGATCTCTTCATTTCTGGGCATGAGATGCAAAATTAGTGAAGATATTTTAAAACATTTTGCTAGTGTGTACTATAATTATGTTTATCCCTCTTCTCCCTAGCTGATTCTGAAAACTCTGATTATTAAAAAGAGCTTGCTAAATCCTTTTTATTTTTAGTAGCTCTTCTGAATGAAACAGAGATCTGTAACTAAGTGTAGAATTATTTTCTATTAAGATATACCAGTAAATTGATAAATCAAATTGTAAGAACCAGAGGAGAAAAGGCTATATGGGAACTTCCTTTTCTTCATCTAAATGTCTTTAGAACATTCACTACTTTGTTATTAAAAAAATAAAGAGGAAAGAAACAAACAGCTGGTGTTTAATGACTCTGTCAGACCCAATTAAAAAACATCAACTAGTTACTTTGATTTGTGTTCAGCCATGCCATGGGTATACTTAAAAACATTATACTCTGCCAGAACTCATTTTGGCTTTGTTTACATTTATCTTTTAAACATATAAGACTATTGATGGCAAGTTACCAAGGTTATAACCCCTTTATATTCATCAATTTTTAATCTTAAAAAAAGTCTAAGAGGCAGTGAGACTCATCCATGGTTACTTGAACACTTAAATGCGAGTGTGCAGTATGTGAGAGCTGAATGAAATGATCAGGGGACAGGAAGAAGGAGAAATGAAAGGATGCTGGATTTCTCTGCTGCAGTTATTTTATCCTATGTTATGTCCTTTATGATTGTGCCTTTATGGATATATGCCAAAATCTTTTTTTTTTCTTTGATTTAAAATAAAGTGATTCATAAGTTGTCATTGTAAGTATGATGCCTTCAAATCATTAAAGCATTTTTTGACTTGTTTTTATTTATCATTTGCTTTTGCTAATTATTCAATAATTTTATTGCCATATTAGATGGAACTACTCCTTGGGTCTCAGGCAATTTCTAGTAGATGCTTTCAGCTGCTAGATAAGCTGTTTTATGTTGGATCTGGCCAAGTTTTACTCTGTTGCCTACATTTTATGTTGCTCTTAATGAGAGTGGAATGAACTCTGACCTATCTAAGGCATATTTACTGTTTTTTAGATTTACAGAAATTAAAGACTCTTCTGGAAAGCTTGATTTCAGCCTGCTTTCTCCACCCAAGAATGAGTATTGGGCTATGTTGGCCTACAATCGCTCCAAGCTTTGCAATATACTGTTCTCCAACGAGCTGAACCGCCGCCTTTCTCGCCATGGGGTGACGTCTAATTCAGTCCATCCTGGAAATATGATGTATTCCTCCATTCACCGGAACTGGTGGGTGTACACCCTGCTGTTTACCTTGGCTCGACCTTTCACCAAGTCCATGGTAAGTGAATGCCTTACACCTTTGTTTTTTCACATCAGGGAGGAAAGTTATAAAAATCCAGACATACATATCTGCTTTGACCTATTGCCTTTTATAACCTGATTTTAACAGCAAACATTGTGCGAAGATAGTGTTCTAGAAGAGGATTCTTCAACTGTTTTAGATTTACTTTGTCGATCTTCAGTTAAGGAACCATCTAAGATGGAGCGCATGACCTTCTTGTTTGAATATATGATTTTTCTCTGTGATTAAGGAGGTTGTATGTCTTAGGTGTGGGATAGTTTAGAGTTATTTCTGTGCTCAGTGTACGTAAAACATCAAAAATATTGCTTTGGCTTTTAAGTGGAATATGTTGACTGCATTTTTTATGTAAACAGATGCCCTAGTTAGAAAAGATACTACAGACATTATTAATGGCTGAGGGAAAGTGCTTTCAGTGGTAAAAGCACCTTCATTCATATTTAAAAAAAAGCAACAACCCAACAATTTTCTTCATTCTTACAAAGTGCTGAAGACAATGGGTGTTTTCCATTTGTCTCCATTGGATTTTGGACTGGGACCATGACATAATGAAAGGCTGCTCAGTTCTTCCTTAGCCAATGTTATGAGTCTTCATTATATAAGAATTTGCAGCATCTCCAGCAGTTGGAGGGGTTACTCTTATCCCTTGAACCTCAGCCTGGTTATTTGTAAGGAGTCTAAAGTATTTTTCAGACAGAGAATGACTTTTGCTTCATTGAGAACTGGTTTCCTTTAACCTTATAGACTGTTTCATTGGCAAAGAAGGGTAGTCCCAAAAGGGTAGCAGGGAGAGAGAGTCTCTGTTGAATGTTTCTAGCTATTGATGAGGAAAATGACAGGATCCATATCCCTGCAGAACTCATCCAGCCATGGCAGTTTGTTCAAACCCAGAACAGACACCTTTCACAGAAGACTTCCCAGCTGACAAGAATGGTTGTGGTGTAGCATAACTCTCTTTTTTAGGTGGTGATACAGATCAAATTAATTGGTCTTAATTGAAAAAGATCGGAATTTAGGCAGAGGGATCCATCCTTAAGCAGCTTAATCTACCACATAACCTATGGTAGCTGAGCAAATCCGTGGTGGAACTTGTATGTATAGCTGCACAAAAGAATTTGCTTATACATTTCACTGTTGTTGAGATAATGAAATTAATCTTGATACTGGGATCATGTATGTGGAATACACAGTGTTTAAAACTCTTATTACATGTGCATAAAAGAACAATACCTGATGCTCAGTAAGTCCTGTGGAGCAGAAATACAAACACTCCAGTGTGTTGCACTGACCATAGGTGCATGGTCACCTCTAACACCTTTAACCTCTGCCTCCAGTCTGCAGCCTGTATGTATGCAGAACCTATTTATGTCCACAAGATTGATCAGTGAGCATTCTGGCACATTGGGACAAGTAATAATAATCTTTCAACAACATGGGGTTTTTTTTGACCGGGACCTATAAAGCCATGTCTCTGCTGTGTTAGGGATATTTGCAAAACAAATTCTTCAAGTTCTCCTGAGAATGTCTAAGTGAATGTTATCAACATCCTGTGAAAAGGATCCGGTCTGTGGACATTTATGAATTGTTAGTTTTATTTGGTCTGACATATTTTCACAAGAGAACCTTTAGTGTTTGTTGGTCAGAGAATCTTATCCTCTAAAGAACAAAATGGAACACCAGCATTAGGTTTGAATTCTTTAAAACTATTAATAGAGTTTTTTAAAAATAGGATGTATTTATTAATTGGTAGGACATACAAGAGAATACAAAGCACACTACAAAAAATATCAGCAGAGAATAACAGTGCGCTCTGTTCCAAGTCAAATCACTTCTGTTAAGTCCTTCATATTTGTATTTCACTGAAGTTGTTTGAATGTCATGATGGAGGGTATGGGCTGAGGTTAAGCATCAGTTTTACAACTCATATTCTGATATGAATTGTTATATTCCCCTGAACTTTACCAATGTTTCTATTGCCAGTAAAACTAGAAAAGTGCCCCTTTCTGGGTATGCAAACAAGCAGAGCTCAAATTCTCAACATCATCAGTGTTAGAGTTTCTATTTTAAGGTTTGTAGTCAGCAAATGACTTGATGCTGCTTCTTTTTTAGGGCTTGTGTTGTCATCAAGCTGGAATAGACTTTGTTGAGGGTCTTTTTATGGGCTTCCTTTCAGTGTTTCTGTGGGAGCTCACCCTGGAGTTTAGATGAGTGTTTTGGTCAGAATATTGGGAGTGATCTCAAAGCTTTACAGCTGCAGTCCCAAGGTGGTGAACTGTATGTTCCTGTGCCTTCCAAGGATGTCTGCATTGCACAATGCAGCATGATGCAGCAGCATTTAAAGTAGTTTCAACTGAGCTGGGCCCATAACTGGAACTGAGAGATCCGTGGCAAGGTTGTGTGGAGAGAGGTAAGGTATGTCAGCTCAGATGAGGTTGCCACATGGATGTGCCTGTACCTGTTTTGATCTCTGAGGCAGCAGTTTCAGCTGCTGCAGCATTTTGGGATGTGGAGAGACTAATCCTTTCTGGAGCCAGTTTGAAGCTGGCTCCTGGGGTCCATAGAGATGCATGTGAATGTGTGCATATATGCACACACAGAGACTGCAGCTGCACATACCCCATTCTAGCTGGGGCCTTCTTATGTTATTGTTATAAAAGCTGTTAATAAAAAATATTTGCATCTTCAATTTGTAATTCAGAAAAATAGACTTATGTATGTTCTGAACGTGGTGGATAGCTCAGAGTAACACTCAGAGTTTGCTCTCTTCTGGAAACTGTGAAGCTTGATGCAGGACAAAATCAGAACTTACATTTGAGTCTCTACTGGTTTTTCTCAGAACAATAATTCTTATGTTCTGTCTGGCTGCAAGTTGCTACTGAGAAATTAGTCTTCACACCTTTGACTTAGTTGGCATCATTTTCTGTGATACTTATAAAATCATCTACTTCAAGTTTATTTACTAAGAACCACAACAGTTTAATAATTTATTTAGTTTTGTTTCCAAAAATGAAGAAATAGACATTGTGTATCTGAAATACTTTTTTTTTTTTTTAATTGTTCACTTCTTGAATGTCGAACAACTCCACTTTGGTTGATGACGATACAGTATTTTCTTTAGAAATGCACACTATTGCATAACACGAGTCACTGTTTTGGGGAGAGGTGGTGCAGACTGAGGTGTGTGGCACTTGAGGCATTCAGCATGACAGAATTTAGCAGAGGAAACAATGCTGGTAACTGTTCCATTTTAGCTGACCCCCTGAAGCACTGAGAATCAGTCTTCTGATACTGATTTTAACAGTCTTATTTACCTCTTTGCTGTTCTTTGCTGATACTTTGGTAGTTTCAGTAATTAGGACACTTTAAGCAGAAATTTAAAATAACCTGACTTCATAAAGAAAAGCTTTACAGATTTTTTTCTAAAAGAACAAACAAAAGTAGGGTTTATCTGTCTTTCAAATGTGAGGATTTTAGGGGCGTAATTTTAGTTGCTTCTGTAAATGGTCTTACCTTACTGCAAGAAGAAACGCGACTTCTCATTTCCCAATCCTGACTACAGCATAAAAATTGTTGTGTGTTTGTGCTACTTACAGTGAACTCTTCTGTAGAATCACACAGAGCTGTCTGGTCAGCTTTTAAAATATAACACAATATTTAAATCACTGGTAGTCGTAGGTATCTGGGAAGTAGTTTTGTTAAACAGAACACTGGAAACTCTATTCCTTTTTTTCCCATCCACCTCTTTTCAACAAGGATTTCTATACAGAAATGGAGAATAAGTTAGGGTTTGGTGTTTTTGGTGGTTTTTTTT
>VXBX01006169.1:183058-209159 GCA_013400415.1 Scytalopus superciliaris
TGGTTTTTTTTTGGTAGGAAGAAACAGTTGCAAATAAGTTCTTGTTTTATTATTGTTGTAACTCTAGCCCTACTAATGTTCAAAGGGCCTCTCTTTCACTTACCATTATGTAGTTACTCAGTAAGTTGGAGATGCTTATAGTATAATTAGATATCAACTGAAACAAGTGACCACTGTAAAACTGGAAGAGAAGCTCTGAAAGTAACTGTGTAGGCCACACATATGCTTAGCTGGTTTGATCTAAGGCTTTAGAGTTTTGTTTTTTATTCCTCTCCTTCATGCTCTTTCACTCCCTTCTCCTTCTTGCTCTTTCCCTTTCTCCTTTTGTCTCTTGAAAATTGGCTCAAGAAAAGTTTGACTAAGTTGCTTCTTTTGTTTTAAATTACTGCCAGTCATTCAGAACCCATCTGATTTGTCACTATTTACATATGAGATTAAAATTAAATACATTTATTGTAAGTTTTGAGCTTACACTGAGTATGCTATCTAGTGTCACTCCCAGGTGATTTTGTGAGTGTACAAAGGCACATAAATTTAGAAGCAGAGTGCCATTATCACACACTTGTGATAGTCTTACATGGACCCAAATATTTTTGTTGGCAGGTAACAGAGCCGAAAGAATATCATGTGTTAGAGTAGCAAGAGCTTAACAGATGTTCCAGCGAACTCAATTTTCAAATCCTTTTACATTAAGAAATGGCTGGGGTTTGGGGAAGTTCTGAGACTATTGGGTTACATTTCCTGTTGCAGTGTAAAGCCAGCCATTGTACTGGAGTTTTAGCAGATGTGTTACCCCCTTTTAATGGTTGAGAATAAAACATTGGTTCTGTTGCTGAGATATAAATTGCAACTAGAAGAGCTCAACTTGTCACCTTTAAAAGCCAGTTGGCTGTGGAAAGACCATTCTGCCCTTTATTTTTCACTGTGTAAGAGACTGATTCTTGAACTGCTTTTTGGTTTCTCCTTTCTCCCCCAAAGATAGTAGCTTTCCATAACTGGATTTTGTATTTAAACTATTGCTATTGAGAATTACAAGGAATATTTCTATGCACCCCACAGTCTTCTGCATGTCTAAATTTTATATAAACCATGAATTCTTGTTATTGTGGTATTATCCCAACAGTGTTTGAGGCAGTTGACCTGGATTGAAGTGCCCATAGGAGCAGGAGAAAACTTGAGTGCCTACAACAGCTCCACTGGATTTACTTTAATCCTAAATTGGAAGTGTTTAAATTTAAATATCATGTGATGATTTTTGCACACACCTAACATCCACTCAGAAATGCTGTTCTGGAAAGAAATCAATCTGCATCTGTAGGAGTGACTTGCTTCTTCCTAATGATCACATCTGTTTGCTTTTGATAGAAGCCCAACAGAGGCCCTGTAGCCTCATCATCTCTTCACTTTCTCCTCTGTTCTTTGCTGAAGAAGCTGGAATTACCCTTAGGGCTGGGGATAGTATTCCCTCCCTAAGCAAACATTTTTTGCTGTCCAAAGATCTGTGTGGGCTGTTGTTGAGTTGATGTTGGCTTCCATTACTGAATTCACAGTTCAGGCCAAATTCTGCCCTCAGCCATGCATGTTCAGCTCCAAGAGCACTCATGGGCAGGGTGGGTATGTGTGTGTTTCGGCACAGAATTTGGTCTGGGTTTCCTTCCTTAAGACATTGCTGAAAATGCACTGGATTTCCTTGAAAAGAGCCTCACAGTTTAGGTTTGATCAAAATGTCTGTTTTGTTTCTCAAAGTGAATTCTGGGCAGGAAGTGAAAGAGGATAGGACAGTGAAAAGGGAGTAACTACCTGCTGCATATTAGCAGTTGTGGAGCGTGTATAAATCACACATGCAGTGCTCCTGTTTTATGGGTTAATGCCTGAAGTGTAAATGTTAAAGTGATGCTAAGCCACAGCTCCCTTTTTTAACATGCAGGTTCGTGGATTGTACCATGGAAGGACAGTTATTTTGTTGGACTCTGACAGCATATGCTTCCTTACAGAAAACACCTATTTAAAATTGACCGAATTGGGTAAAAGGAAAGAAGACTTATGGGGAAGAATATTTTCATTTGTAATAGGATGGCAAAGAGATGCCTCCAAAGTAGTTGTTGATCATTTTGTGTGTCCTATGTAGTAATAAAATGTAATATAAGCTAGTTTATTATCAAACTTACATTTAAGTGATACATATTTTAACCTCCTGCTAAAATAAATGTAGCATGAAATATAAGGGCAAATTAAATTTGTCCCCTGTAACCTACACCACAGTAATGGAAAGTCTGTATGAAAACACATCCATGTGCCAAACAGAACAGCTCAGGGTCTCGGTGTGCAGACTTGGGGCTCAGGGGGATCTCCTGACATGGAATCTGCTGTGTCCAACACACCCCCACAACTGTTTGTGGAGCAGCTTTGTTATGCCCTATAGTTTTGTGGATGAAGTAAAGAATTTCTTTCTCTCCCCCTGGATCCTTGCAGAATTTCAGAATGCCTTTTCAAGTATGTGGGCTGCGAGGCGGGGGAACATTTGGTCCATAATGCTTTACATTACATCTAATTAAATTCAAATTTGGAATTAAAAAGAGTATTTCCCTATTTTTTCAGCCTGAAAAAACATTTTTGAATTAGAAATCCATACATACATATTGTGGAATGTCTGCATGGAGGTCTGAATTGCTCAGAAATGTGACTCTTCTGTGCAACTTCACATCCAGCCTTGTCTGATACCTTGTAATCTCCTGAAAAAAATTGGCCTTGTAGGTAGTTAACATGATAGGACCAAATATTTCTTCCTGAAACTTGCAGATAGTAATTCTTGCATTCAGTTAATTTAATTTCTTGAGTCATGGTTGCCACACTGTATAGAAATAAACCTCCTTGTTGAATCATGATGGAGGGATTGAATTTGTGGGTGTAAGCTGCTTTAAAAACAAAAGAACTATTACTTAAGATAAGGTTTTAAAAGTAAATCCTTTTTATTTTTGCGCTCTATGATGCATCCACAATTTTTGTCACCTGAAAGTCCCAGACTTTCCTTCACCACACTTTTCCCCTGTTTTCTTTTGCAGTCATCCAAAGAAGATTTCTAGTTCTTAATTTTTTTTCTTAGTTTTATTCCTTCTCTTTTGCTCATCCTGTCTTGTGGAGCTGAAGCACACCAGAGGTGCTGTGGTGTGTCTAAGTGCTGTGCAGCATTGATCTGCTCAGAATGAATTTTAGAAACCATAAGGAAGGAAATTTCTGTTGTGTTGTGAGTGTTGAGCTGCTTGGGTGACAGGAAAGATGTTGCACTCATAGGAACAGCTGAACAGGGCATTTAGGTTTATTTTTGTTATTCACTGTTCAGAATTTGCCTCATCCTTGTGGTGTTGTTCTTGAGACCATTTTCATACTGAAACATCACAATTTGTTTTCTTTGCTCAAAAGCTGATTATCTACTGGAATAGCTGGAAACAAATAAGGTTTTGAGTCTTCCATGGGCCAATATGACTAAAATGTACAACTGTGAGTTTGAAAAGACTATACTTTTTTTTTCACATGCTCAGGCAGTGAAATTCAGTACATCCAAAATACTTGAAAATCTGATGTTCTGTGACTTTTTTTATTTTTACATTGGCATTTATTTTGCATATTGCTGCGCAGGTATTCTCTTTTTGATGTCAAGTATTAAAAAGATGATGTGGAATTTTGGGCGGGGGAAAAAAAAAAGGAGTTCTCCTTGAGAGAATTTGTATTTTGTGCTCTGTGACAAATTATTTTCATGGCTTTATTCTCTGTTGTTGAGGAAGAAAATAGCTAATAACAGCACTAGATAATGTTCTGGATTTATATGTACAACCTCTTAGCCTCCCTTCTCCTGACTGATTAGAAGTAAGTTCTGTCTCAAAAGTGGGTGTGTGCTACTTTGCTGCATGGATACAATGTTAAAACTCTGCTTATGGACAGCTTGTGACACTTCTGGTTTTGTGGCCACACACAAAGTTTTCTTGTGTAGTTCACATAAATCTAGTATTTTCTGACAAGCATTGCTGAAACAAAAACAGCCAAGGCATTTATCATAGAGCTTTTTTAAAAATAATTGACTGGGAAGGAGACCATAAGGGAAAATACTCAGAGAGGAGCTTTTCTGAATGTATTACATACTTGAGTTGTAGGAACCAAAAGGTAAATGTGCATGTTCATACTCTTTTTCTGGCTTTAGCTATCAACAGTATCTTTTGCTGAGAATAATCTAGTTTAAAATTAAGTCTCAACAATTTTTAAAAAAGCTGAAACAGATTGCCTCTGTATTTCATGCATTGATTTGGTGCTAATGCAAACATATGTCTGCTAAGTTAGGAAAGTGACAGTGGTGGTCTAAAGGACTTTTATAATGTGTGCTGGCTGAGATCGTATTGTGTCTACAAACTGAGGCAAGAACTCTACCTTTGCTGCAGGTTTTCCTTTGCCCACTCTTAGTCTTTCAGATTATGCTGGATATTGTTACAGGAATAATTTTAAGGAGGTCCAAAAAACAAAAGAATAATTTTTTTACTTTTTACCTAATAAGGATTTAATCTTTGATGACTTTGTGACCTAGTGACAGCGACAATCGCTGGCTGATATTGCCATCCATTGCTGAAGACCAAATGTGAGTGTGTCCAAAGTCCTCCAGTGCCTTTTGCTTTGTTGCAGAGCCCTCTGTGCCCCTCCTTGTGCCCCTCACTCCATATCAGAGTCCTGTGAGTGCCCCTTGCAGCTCCCTTGATCTGTCCAGTTACAGCCACTGCAGATGGGGTGACTCAACCCTGCCTGTGACCCCAGAATTTCTCATTTGTGTGCCTGAGCAAGGTCACTTACAGAGTTCGTTGTAAATAACACTCCTTATTTCCTAGCTAGTACATAAATCACAGGGTTAATAATTTTGTTTAATAACTAGAGAGTAATAGAACATTTTTATGAATGAGATGACTGTAATCAAAGCAAAGTCAATGCACTGTAGTTCATGTATAATGATCCAATGATCTGTTGCATTCTAGAAAGATAATCTCAAATATTCACAGTAATAAAACTTAAGGTTTTAGCTAGCAATGACTTTTTAATCACTTTTTATAGAAAAGTAGTCCCTAAAAAGTAATTTGAATGGATAATTTTTAAGCTTTTGGACAAACATAGCTGCTATGACTTGAAGCTGTATGGAAGAAGGCAGGAGCATCCCTCTCAGGCTGAGATGCCTGTTCAGCCTGGAAAAGAGGAGGCTCCAGGAAGGCCTTAGAGCACCTTCCACTACCCAAAAGGGCTCCAAGAGATCTGGAGAGAGACTTTGGACAAGTCATGGAGTGACAGGACAGTGGGGAATGGCTACCAGCTGACAGAGGGCAGGGTTAGATTAGATATAAGGAATTGTTGGCTGTGAGGATGGTGAGAGAAGCTGTGGCTGCCCTGTCCCTGGAAGTGCTCTAGGCCAGGTTGGATGGGGCTCTGAGCAACCTGATCTAGGGGAAGGTATCCCTGCCCATGGTCTTTAAGGCCCCTTCCAACTCAAATCATTCTGTGATTCTATGAAATAAAAATTATACAAGGTACTCTAACTGAATCAGGAATTTTCAGCTCTTGAAATTAAGGTGCTACGAGTGATAAGAAATGCAAAAAACAAATCCCATGTTGGATAAGATGCCAAATCTGCTAAATTTTTTGAAGCTGTGAGATGACCTTGATGGAGTGGGTGGGTTATGAACAAATGGCTGTAAGTAGTACTTTTCATTAGTGTGCTTTTCACTTTCTTAATTTTCTTCTCTTAAATCAAGTTTCCTGCTGAGTTTAAAGGCACAGAGCTGCATCATTTTTGGCTGTGATTTTTTAAGAAAATTTAAATCTGCTGTTTATCCCTTAAATGAGCTGAGACCTTCTTATCCCTGTCACTTGATGAGGCAATTAGGCAGTAATGCATCTTTTATTGCCTCATAGTTTTTCTTCCTTGCCTTTCACGTGCACATCCGTACCTGCTGATACTAAGCCTTCTATTTAGCTCTTTATGAAAGAGAGCTGATGATCCACTCATCTGAAGTTCAGCAAAGCTGTGTTTTTGACTGAAGATTAGTTTTTGTTTCTTTGACCTCTAGAAGTTAAAATCCTATGCCCAAACTTAAAATGGCAAATGTTAAAAATAATGAAATTACATAATTGAACGTTTTTAGTCAATGTAATTTTGTGATCTTAACTCACAGAGCAATATAAATTTTGTGGATTCTAGAACATGGTTTATCTTTCCTCACATTTCTTTTGAAGTTTCTATTTAAAAATGGACAGATGTTCAGGAAACCCCAAGCTTTTATTGGCCCTGTGTAGAATAGATGAAATATGAAATGGTTTTTTTAAAAAGGAGTGCTGTATGGGTCCTATTTTGTGGAACTATTATTTAAATACTATTTCTTAATTGGGGGGCGCAGTGCTAAGTTAATTCTTTCCCTAGAACTCCTTGGATATCTGAGATGCTTTATCATACCATGGTCTTTTCATTTCTCTCCATATCATCTTTGAAGAGGTGCCATACCACTTTAAACAGTTCACCAATCAGTTTCAGATGATGGATTCTCTTTAATCATTTACATCCAGAGAAAGTCAAATATTCCTTAGGAAGCCAAAGTAATCTAACAGAATGTATAGTGTTTGTGCAGCTGGATATCTTATTTATTTGAAGTTCTCAGGGAAATCTCTTCTGACTTTACAAAAAAGATGGAAGAGTAAACAGTAAGAGTGTCCAAGTAATATGAACTAGAAAGTCCCTTCTTTTAGAGCAAAGTCATTAAAAAAGTATATTTGCAGGGTCCAAAAATAATAAAGTATATCAAATGCAGAGTACTGCATAATGTTTTCTCAGTATTCCCACTATTTTCACATATATATTGTGTATGTACCTATCTATCTATAGAAATGAAAAATGTACTTGAGTTTTTAATACAGTTCATATTCCTGGATAGGTGAACACAATCAGAGTCTGTTTTCCTGAAAAAGTGATTCATCTGTTTATTTTATTATTTTTTTTTTTAACTGTGTGACATGTCATTTATCATCATGTTGGCATTCCCTGGACATAACTGCATAACTGAATTAACATTCCTAAAAACTTCCTTCCAGGAAAGCTATTGAAAATGTACTTGTGTGTATAGAAAATTCATATTTCTAGGCTTTTGGCAGGTATCCCACTGTGATGCTAATAGTGTTTCTAGTTCTTGTCAGTTCTCTATTCCAAAGTTTACTGTATATATAGGTGTATTTTTTTTCTCCTCAGGAAAATGTGAGGGAACTTGCTGGGTTGGGTTTGTTGGTTTTGGGGTTGTTTTTTTGTTGTTTTTTTTTTTGGTGTTACGGATATGAGAGTGGTAATTTCCTTGTTTTCTAAAGGCAAGACTCAAACTACAGGATGTTCCTTGGCCTCCTTGGAGCATTGGCTAGATTTCTGTGTGGAGGGAAATAGGTCTGTGGTTGATGAGACTGTCTTAGGGAGTGTGTTTAGTTTTTTCACTGGATGTTCACTAGTGTTTTGTAGTTCAGTATCTTCCATTGTGTATCACTCGGTTATTAAAAGGATTAAGTCAGATACTGGTCAAATCCTCAACATCTTTCCACTGTACTTCTAATGTTTTTACCTGTCCCTGTGGCTTTTTTCTAGGTAAGTGTGTGTTTCTGAAAAGAGAGGAGAAAAGGGAATACATGTTCCAGAAAAATTAATGAAATCAAATGGTTGTCCTTAATTTTGTATTGGTTTTATTGCCAATACTAGTGTGAGATATTAGGCCTTTCTGCATCTCCTCTTCCTTTTCTTAACCTACTGTCTTAGTTCTTGGGTTATATCATTTCTCACCCTTAACAAAAAACTAAGAAAGCACAAATGTATAATTGTATCTTAAATACTGTCTTGTTTTACATGTATGATTAGAGAACTAAATTAAAAAGAAGAGAAGGATTTGGCAAAAGGAAAAAAACCCCAACTTGAATCCACTTGCCACTTAAAATATTAAAGTGGTTCCGTGTTTTGATGTGTGTTTTATGACCTGAGCTTGTATGATTTCCTTGTGATAAACTAGCAGATTGCACTCATTCTCTTTAGGGGGAAAGTGAATATAATACTGAATTCATTGTGCTTATTTCAGTGTAAAAATGCACAACAAATGATACAGTACTTATTCATTTTGCAATCATCTACATGAGGATTTGTTATCAGAGAATTTATGAATTTACTTAGCTTTTAAAGTTTCCTTTGAGACTTACAGTATTTGAGTCATTTGGATTTTTGAACCTCTGTCTTTTCTAGGAAGTTGTTACAGCAGTAGCATCAATCCTTTTTTTAGCAAGAAGGATGTCAGTAAATATAAACATTGTAGTCAAATTCCATCCATTATTTTAGTGACAACAAATTTTTGCAGTTATTAAATATCACTATGGATATAATATTCGGTGTACGCCAAAACAATCTATAGAAGGTAGCTGAAGAATTTTATTAATTGCAAAAGCATCACATTAAAATAAGATAAAGACAGCAATGTTGGATGATGAATCTTGCATAAAAGTAATGTAATTTTTGAGATATAGAGAGAATTGTTTGTCTTGAAGAACAAGATCTACTTGCCCCAAACATGCAAGATTGATTTGCTAGTGCTGTGGATTTCCATCTCTTCTCTCAGTACTGTCTTAAGGCTTGACACTTGCAAAAATGGAGTTCTCATACATGCTGCTTCTGTGGATGGTAGTCAGCTTTAATGCATTTAAGGAAGGATATTGCTGTTAATTCAGAAAAATGTTAAGCAGACATAAGAGGTAAAACTTACCGTGAACTTATTTTCAGTGTTTGTTCACACCATGGCTCATTTCTTTTGCTTCTGGTAGATGGGTGTGCATGTACAAATGGCAGGTGAGACCCCTAACAGGTTATGAAAGCATTTACTCAAGTGATGAGCACCAGACTTCATGTAAAAGGACCAGGTTTGAAAATCCTTAAGCTGACTTGGCATGTTGACACTGATTTCTGTTTGAATGCTGTACCCACTATAATGCAAAAACTGTTGAAGAACACTTCAAGTTAATGAGCTACAGCATAAGAATATTTTGAAATAGTAGGATTAAATTTTTCAGTTAAATTCAACACAAGAAGGTATTTTCCTTAATGTTACCTTGTCTGTCACTGTAATCTATTAATGGATACAATTAGGGGTTTTTCATTTTGCTAGAAAATTGGAAAGACTATTTCTTTCCACTGAACAGCATTACTATTAAAATGTTGTCCTGAATTGTCAAACTTACATTATGATGAATACTACCAGTACAAGAAAACTAATTTAGCACTTCAAGTAAAACAACTGTCTTGGCAATTTTTTATGATAATGACTTTGTAACAGTGTCATTTAGAATCTGATTGTCTACTCATGTCGAGTAGTTCATCCCATCCCAAACAGTGTGGTTGATCTAACAGTGTTAATTACAGAGCAGAGGCAGATGTGCAAAGGGTGTCCTGGTGTTCTGTGCCTGTGCCCTGATGAGCCTCCTTTCCACTGCAGAGCAATATCCAGCCTCTCTAGGAAAGGAATTTCCCCAGTGCAATTTTCCTGTGCCAAGGTCCTCAATATCAGCACCCTTGAGCAGGTAGGGATTGGTCTTGGAGGGGTCGGGCATCTGAAAAGTCATTCCATGCTTCCTCTTGTGGACCAGGCACACCTGTGACAATTCTGCTATTTATCTCATGGCATAAATGTAAAAGCATTATTTTCTGCATACTTAATGGCACTAAGGTAAAGGTCTTCTGGGAAATACATTTATTTTGGTTTTGTCAAGATACCATGAGTAAACAGAAGTGAGTTAACTAGTTCTGCCAAGAAACAAGATATTACCTGAGCTGAGAAGTTTTAGAGCTATACTTGAGTACATTTGATGAGCTAGTTTTTATGAAGTGAGCTTCTCTCTCAGCTTTTGCACCAAAAGTGGTGACTTTGTGAGATCAAATTATGTATTTGCTTCTTTCATTCCTTTGATGAGAAATGCATGTGAATTCCCACCATTTAGAGGAGTTATAGCAGAAAGTATCAACAAAGCTGTCCGTTTCAGTTGTGATGTAGTATTTATTGCCTCCTTTTGGCTTTGTTTCTAAAGGAAATGTTTTCATATAGAATATCTTTTTGTCAAAGCAGTGTCTGACCTTATTTTTGGTGATGAAGTGAAATTTATCATTATTGCATTATGCATATGCTTATTCAATAGACAGTAATGTGGCACTTTAAATGGCCTTCAGCTAAAGTAAATTATGCTCTTCAGAACACAATCCAGATCATTGCTTGTCTTGGAAAATCAAATGCTCTGCATGTATAGCCAATGCCAGCAGAGCTGAACACACAGCTCAATGCTTTTTCTGCTCTTAAAAAGGGACAGAAAACTCCACTGAAAACTTTGTCGCTGTCCACAGCAAAGATTCCTGTAAATGCAATCTAACTGCTAATCCATTCCCCTAAAATAATGTTTATAATTGGTAATGAAATGTGACTGGGCCAAATTACATGGTCATTCCTGTTCACTGTCATCATCAGAAGACAACTTCAGCTCTCCTGCTTCCGTTCTCCATTCCGTTCTGTTGGCAGATACATCCATTAAGTAATTATATTGTAGTGCTCAGAATCTGGAAAGAAAGGGTTGTCCAGATCTGAAATAGAGACTTAAAGACCCGGAATGAAGTCAGTCTCTTTGCTTTAAGCATTTTGTCTACTGAAGTAGTCTGTTGTCCCTTTCTGGTTTGGGAGGTTTTTGTGAGTTCTTCCCAAGCATATGTTTTAAACTTGTTTGAATG
This sequence comes from Scytalopus superciliaris, assembly GCA_013400415.1. NCBI lineage: Eukaryota > Metazoa > Chordata > Aves > Passeriformes > Rhinocryptidae > Scytalopus > Scytalopus superciliaris. The sequence continues at coordinate 193,863 of VXBX01006169.1, forward strand.
ACTTCCTAACTGTGTGTCAGCACTGAACATCGAGAGTAAACAAATGAAATCTCATTCCATCTTCATTTGTTGTCAAACACTCCTGGTTTGTCATTTCCACGAAGTTTATTTGTTGGGATAAATGCAGTTGGTGTTATGATCATGCTTTTTCTGACTTCTCTGAATTCCTCTGTTGAGGTGAGGTAAACGAATCACCAGTTTTCTTTGGTATCCGCTCAGATGAATTTACTTTTGAGACTTTTTAGTGGCCTGGGCATTTTTAATGGTGTAAAATGAGACTTGGTTGATAACTGTTATATCGGTAGACAGAGGTGAATCTGTCTTCTCGTGGAGACAGTCTGCAAAGCTACTGCAGCATATTGGTATTCGGGTTTTCCAAGACTGAAAGTGGAGATCTCTTGAACTGATCTGAAGTCTTTGCTCATTCTCATGCTTTTGACCATGTTGCTGTTATCTTATCTATGGTTTCTGTCCAAGACTCTGATTTTGCTGTAAATGTTAACTGATACCAACTGAAAGTGGCCAAGTCAGTGCTATCAATAGTGTGCTCACTTCCCACTTTACAGTAATGGCTGGCTAAAGGCTCTTTTATCTACTATATTGTATTCACTAAAGTACAAATAAAAAAATTGCCTGGACCACTGTATGTTGTCTTTGAGAATACTAGATGAGGTATTTTAAAATCTTTTAGAGGCATTTAAACTAAAACCTTTATGCAAAACTGTTGATAATTTTCTCAGCTATGACATGCCCAAAGACAACACATGCTGCAGATGAACAGAATATGGGCTGTAGGTAACATTTTTGCCTGTTGATCTAGGAAGTATTGGCAACAGGTCATCTGTATATAGGTAAATATTTGCCTTTCAAAATCTTAGAGGGTGCTGAATATTGATGACTTTTCCCATATTACCTGCACTTGTGCTTTTTCCTGTCCCTTCTCAGACCCCAATCTCAGAGCAGTCGAGTTCCCTTTTCAGGAAGGCTTCATTCATTATTGCAGTTTGCAGAACAGGCTCCAACAGACATGACTGGGGGAAAAATAATTGGGTGTGGAAAATTCCTTCTGCAACCCCTGTGAAGGGCTTGTTAAACTGACCTGCTGTTGTTTCCTGCACAGTACATGCCTTAACCACATGTAAATGTGCCTTTCAAAAGGTAAAAAAAAAAATAAATTATAAAAAGTTAAGAGAAATGTTTCAGCATAACCATTTTAAATGTTTGTAACTGTAAGTTTTGTCCAAGGTGATAACAAAAATATTGAGGAGGAAGTCAGCTTTCTACAAAAAGAGCAAAATTTTAAGATGGTCGCTTGTTCTTTTTTTCTGATGGCTGTTCAGGCTAAAATCCAAATTCTCATGTTCATGAAATGCCCACAGAGAAGCGAAAATATTCTGCTTGTGTCCACTGTACAAGCAGTTAAAATATTGGTGATAAAAACCCCACTTAAATTAGAAATAATCATATGTAATAGAATTAAGTGAAGAATTTGTTGTTTCTTGCTAATTTTCAGATGGTGACCATTTTCCCTAAACATTTATATTGTTATGGTTTTCTTTTTCAATGGAAAAAGTATATTTTGAATGGATTCAGAAGAAAACTTTTTATTTTTTCGTTCTTTTTTTTTTTTTTTCCCCTTCATTGTGTCAATAACTAGAGGAATGATTCTCAAATTACCACAAACAAGTCATTTCAGGGGGGATCTGCAGTCTCATAGGTGACTGTTTCTAATATTTCCAAGTGTGGTCATGAACGGATTGATGGAAGCTGTTTTCCAGTTCTCACTGCAGTGAATCTTAATGGGTGCCAATTAAATATGTTTACATATGTACTTACATTTCTTACCATACCATGTGGAGCCTATAACATGACTTAATACTGACAGATACTGATTGTTGTTTAATTCTTTCTTTTACCCACACACTTTGGAATTATGAATTATATCAATCCTTAAATCTTTGTTTGTTTTAGAGAAGGTTCTCTCTCTCTTTTTTTTTCCCCCCCTCCTCTTGGCACACCATATATGCACTAGCAAGTGCTCGCAATTTCAGCTGCATTTAAGGAAATATTGTTGTAAGGCTTTTATGTGCTGTACTTCAATCAGCTAGTGCCAGCAGTATCCCAATAGAAAGACCCTCAACAGACCATTTTCAGCATTTTGCTGCAATTAAACTCCTCTGGTTTTAGCCCTCAGGCAATTTAGTACCTTTTTACATATGCACATTATGAACTTTTGACCAGGGCCTGGTAGTCATATATTAGATAGCAGCTTTTGAAAGCAGACTTAACAAGTTCCTCAGAGTATTACAGCCAGAGTCAGTTGTGGAAAAGGTAATTTAACCAACTTGCAGTGAGGCCATTCAGAATCTTACTGATGATCCTAAATATGTCTTTTTTTTTCCTTGTTTCCTCTGGAAGCTGGTAGCAAGAGCTCTCAAAGAATGTGATTGATCTTTTATTCAGTAGCTAACGAGGGCTGTGATTCTATTAGTGCTCTACAAGGCAAGGGAACAGTGATTTAATGAAGTGTCTGGTGAGCTGGTCATAGATTTATCCTGTTGTCTCTAATTTGCAGTGCTGTTGTGAGTGTAAAAGAAACTGCACTCACGCTGCCATTAGGCAGGTATTTCCTTAGCAAATTGTTGTAAGGTCAGGTGTAGTTATCTTGGAAAAGGCAATGCCTTACCTCCTCAATGTCTCGGCATGACAGCCGCTGTGCTGAGCACTCACTGGAGCGGAAACATGAAGATCAGAGGTCCGTCTCCAAGTCCCCCTTAGCTGATGCAGGAGCAGATGAACTGCCAAGTAGGACTAATAGAGTCATAATTGGCGATTAGAACTGGAAAGGTGCAATAACACCTTAATACAAACTGGCTTATATTAGAGTTGCTGTCAGTTGTTGTAAAGTTACATGGTAGCCTGATCTAGTAACACTTCATTTTTTTTCATTTTCAAAAAATGAGGCAATGCACCCTAATAGTTATAGTACAGCAAAAATATACAAGCATCAAAACTTGAGTTGCTTTAAAGTGACATTAAATGTCTTTAGTACATCTACTGCGGCATGTAACCTGTCAGTCTGACTCAGAAATGATGCAGTAAAACTTGCCATGGCACTGTAAGTAAAATATCATAAAAATGCTCTGGCTTTCACTTAATTAGCACTAAATAGAAACATTTACTTATTTCTGTCTGCTGAAGGCCACTGAATTTTTGTTTTGTTTGTCTTTGCTAACCTGAGATGTAATTCTGATGCCTGTGGTGTTGCAAATCTCTTTTTTTGCTTTTCACAAACCTCCTAGTCCAAGTTAGGCAAAATCAACCGTTTTCAGAAAGTTATCTTCGCAAAAATTAGTAATTTGAGAAGTAAGTTATGGTATACATTGTCAGGAAGTCCAGTGTAATCTATTTCAATCAGAAAGCAGTATTGCAAAATGAAGCAGAACTCATGTGTGATTCTTTCCTAGCTAAACACAGAACAGTAGATAAATGAATTGCCTTGAGATTTCTGTGGCATTTCTTGGTGGCAGTTGGAGAATTCCTATGTAAAATAGTGGTCAATCTGAAAATGAGAGAGGAGGCAGAGATGAAATTGTGGGAGTGTTCGTCCACTTCTGTTTATGTGTAAGTCACAAGCCTAAAGGGGATCTCAGGCTTGTCTTCTCGGCTCTGTGCATACAGGCAAAGAAATGTTTCGGGTGCAAAATTCATAAAATCTCTTTTAAGGGAAACTGCAAAAATCTCCTGTGCAGCAGATGAAACTTGGACCTTGGCAAACAGCAACAGGAAGGAGACTGTACTGTGGTAACTTGTCTCCTTATATAATTACAGCATGTGCACCACGAGATAGTTGTCATGTGCTCAGATGGATGGTTTCATTTTTGAAAAATAAAATTATTTTCAGTTGCATGAGCCCTTGAACCCCTGTGAACCTGACACCCTGGGGGATGTCATCTGGGACCCCTGTTAAATACACAGACACAATTAGTCTAGAAAAAGAGATCTTGGGCTTTTAAATGAACAGCGAGAGGATTTAAAACAGTAAGGCAAACTTTCTAATTTCCTAATATTGACACTTCTGTCCCTCACAATCTTATTATAGTATTATTCTCTGCTGATCTACCATTTCATCAAAAAGTCTACAATGGAACTAAAAATCTAAGCCTTTTAGCCCATAGATCATTGCACTTGGTAAATGGGTTATTGTAGATTAGATAATGTGGTTCATAGCACATCCAAATCAATAAAAGGCTAGTCTGAATGTAGTAAAGTGCTCTCAGTCTGATTCTTTATATTAAGTATATCTGCCATGAGCAAAGTGAAAATTTTAGTCTTTTTGCTTAACTTGATGTAAGAAAAAGACATGGCTTAAATTTCTGCATGGTTGTTTTCTTTCTTAGAGAAGATCTGTCCCATGGAATTTAGTTTTATTTGAATCAAAATTAAATGTATTGTATGAAAAATGTTAACATTCTTACACTGGCAAAATTCAGAGCTCAGTGGTTTGGTGTTCCCAATCATGTCCCACGCTAGAAATGAACCACAAAGATCTCACATTTGTCAGATACTCAGTGGTCTCTGTGAAATAAATACTTCTAAAGCTGTTCTCTGACAAAAATCACGAGCAAAAACTGGCAACGAATGGAGGTGGGAAAATGTGAAAGAAATATTTGGAAGGCAGAATGGGTGATTTGACACAGCAGTCTGGGTCTGAAGGGGAGGATATGGTTCTCCTTTGTATCTTGGTCCATAAATGATCCTGTGTTCCTGAAGGTGTGCGAATGCTAGAAGGATGCACTTATTTATGTAGAAGAAATTGAGGAGGATTGTGTGTGTGTGTGTGTGAAGGATGAACATGTAGGGTGACAGTTTTTACCATTCTGGTTGGGGTTATATTAGAGACCTGGAAGAAACGAGTGGCACAATGGGAATTAAGGGCTGTCTCTACCTCTGCACTTTCCACATGGTTTCGTTCATTGCAATTTTGGACCTTCCTCTTATGTCCATAGCTTGGACTGCCAAGGAGATGCTAAACTGCTGAACCTGGTCAAGAGCTTGTCTGGGTTTTGCAGCTTGGCTAAAAAAGGTTTTTAAGGCTCTATTAAAAATCCAGTGAATAACTTCGAATTTCTTGCAAACAATCAAGTCAGATAAACTGTAATTGGCTGCAGAGAGATGCTCTTAACTTACCATTCTTTGACCATGTTATTGACCAGTAGGTGTTCGCCCATGGTATTGACCAGTATGTGTTCACCCATGTTATTAATAATTTATCCTTTGAAAAAAATCTATGTGCATTATAGCCTTTGATCTCACAAATTTCAAAGCTGAAGATGCTATTTTCTTTTTCCTTTTGCATTTTCTCTTTCTTTTTAAAGAAATTTTAAAAGAGAATGAAAAATATTTTTAACACTTTTTTTTCTGTTTATTTTGGTGGGAGAATTTCCTGATGACACCCATCCTTGGTAATGAGAAGTGTACATTAATACAGTAAGAATAGATATGAATAAAAAAATCAAGGAAGGCTCGCTGTACTTTGCAGATGAAAAATATTTGAAAACAAGACTTAATGCATCTAGTAGATTAAAACAGAAATTAAAGACTTTAGAGTAAGAAGAGATCAAAGGCTGTCTTTTCATTGTTCTTTTTATTGTTTATTGACTTCAAAAAGACTTTTTAGTTTAAGCTGACTTTAATGTCTCTTGAATGCTCTTTTGTAAAGTGACTTTGAAAACTCACGGATAATGTCTTCATTAAGTGGGGAAAAAATCTTGGTAAAAATATAACTAACTTTGCTTTCATTATAATAGAAAGAGATAACACTTTGCTTAATTAAGGTCTGTTTTCCCTCTGTTTAGAAATTTTACGACCGTTTTTTCATTGAAATTAGTGCTGATAAAAGCTTGAAGTAGACATTGCTAAACTGAAACTCTTAGTTTCCCAGAGAAGCACGGTAATGTGAGTTCTCTGTCTGTATTTGTTAATCAGTTAATCAGGATGTTGTCTTGTGTATGCGACCTATTTTAGGAAACAGAAGAAAAAGCAAAACCCAAAAGCATATTCGAGTTGTATTGATTCTAAAATAAAGTAACGCTGCTTGTGTTGTTGAGAATGTTAATTTCTGCTCTCATTCTGTTTCCAAATGTCTGTGCTTTTTTCACCAATCCCTGATGACTTGATGTATTTGGATTATGTTAATACCTGTATTATTAATGACAATAAATATCATAAATCTGTGGAGGTAAACTGATAGATTAGGAAAGCCTTGCTGAATAATTTCTCTGGGGCATAGTGTGTACTTTCCACAGTATTTAGAGGTTTAAAAAATGCACTTGAAGACTAGGACTTAACTTGGCTTTCCCCCTTCCACCAGCTCATCTTTTGCTCGTGGTTCTGTGAGGCTCAGTTCATGTTACTTTTAAATGGAAAGGGAATTATCATGGCTTTATGAAGTGCACTCCATCTTTCCTCAGAGACTGTTTGCATGGCAAGCTAAAGGATTGCTGATGGTGGAAACGTTTTATAATATAGATGATTCAGTTGTTGTCTTTTGGTTAATTTCTTGCCAGTATTGATTGAGATACATCCTCATTTTTTGTCTGCTCCTCACTTTTCTATAATTATGGGGTAATATAATCTGTTTTCATGATTTCTGGGATGGGATGGTAGTGGACACCAATTGTTTTTTGCTCTGAGGGTGGTTGGCAGTTGGCGTGATGGTAATTTCATGATACACACCCTTCCCATTATGTGTATTTCTGCCAGGGCAGCATGTGCAGTTATCAGGCAATCTGCTTGGCTCTTGCTAAGGATCAAAAGACTCTGACTTAGTCTTCAGAAGTTGTTTGCAAGACCTTTTTATGTATTTAAAACACTCAGCAACTCCTTTCAATGTGATAGCTGAGTTTCCAGAGGTTTTTTTAATGAGAAATGTGTGTTGTGTGATTTCTGTAACTGCCTAAACTTATTCAGAGACTGTCTGCCTTCAAAAGGAAAACTAACACTACACTTGTTTCCTCGTGCTTCCATTCATGGCTGTGGACAGAGCAACAAAGCTACTGTAGGCTAGATTTATTTTTACTCTTTCAACTATGATACACCTATTAGGAATCATGTCCAGTGCAAAAATGAGTTACTGGAAAAGTTGTCTTCTTTAATGCTGTGTGAATCTGAAAGCCACACTTTGTGTTAATTTTGAGACTGCTGTTAATGTTACTTATGGATTGATTTGAAGTTTTCTTCTACTTCATTTCAGTGTGTGCTGCCACATTTTGGATTTGGTCATTTGGTATACGAAGTTCCATTTTGTAGACTATCTTACCAGTTTTCGTATCCCTAGATGCAAAACACTTCTGCAGTATAACTTTTTAAGGCACAAACAGTTAAGTATTTTTACAAGTGTAATCTTTGTGGGTGGTTTAGAGGCTCAATTACCCACTGAAATGGGGGAAATAAATGTCCTTGAGGGTTTGCATTTGGATCATATGACATTGTGGGTCTCAGCTCATTGTTAATAATTCTTACATCTGTGTAATACACAACAGCACATGAGACTGTGCAGCCTTTGAAAATATAATACAGTATTACTGCTTGGCACCCTTGTAGAAACATCTGAGCTCTTTTATAGGAGAGGATAGAAAAGTAAACCAGGATGAAGAAAGCAACAAACTAGGTGGTAAAATTGATATGATGTCTAATCCTACCTATTAGATCAAGTAGTTAATGTGAAGACTATTTAAATGTTCATGTTTATGTTGCATATGGAACATGCTGTTGGGGTTGCAGTGCGTAATTGCACTATGAACACTCAGGGGGCTAAGATTCTACAAAACCAGAAACCAAAATGATGAGGAGAGAGAAAGGAACACTGAAGTAAAATGAGGAAACAATGAATGTGGACAAATTTCAAGCTTATTGCTGTAGTTATTTTTGCCTTTCTTTTGTATTAGGAAATAGCAGGGAATGGTCCTATAGTGTGAGAAGTGTGGTTGCTCTGCACTCTAGATTTGAATCTTCTTGCAGTAGAAAAAAACAGGCACCAGGACACAGAGAGTTTAACCCTTTGAAATTCTGTGCTCAATGCTTGTGAGCAAAAGGTGTCAAACATTGTTCTGTCATCAGTGCTATGAATCTTGACATGCATGAGAGCAGTCTTGCTCAAGGGTTTGTTTGCATATTTGCATGCTTCGGTTATATTATCAACTGACCCAGACCTGGTTTCCTGCCTTAAACATACAGACAGGCCACTATAGTAGTAATGTACAGAGTGACTTAAAAGGAGGACACAAGACATCTTACTAAGAAGGTGAGATAGAAAAATTAGGCCATTTCAAGCATAGCTTTGTAACGGCTACGTATGTCAGATAATAAATACCTCATAGCACTGATTCCCAGGCTGCTTTGTGGATATAATGCCTCTGATTATGAGCTCCAATTCCAGTTTGTTTTCCAGAGGTCATACAAGTCCATTCTGGAAATCAATGCACTAAATAAAATATTATATTGAACAACACACTTCTTTTTTCTCTGTCTTCCTCTTTCTACAGCATTCCCTTCCAAATCACACTAGAATAAAATATTTAGGCAAATAAAGCACTAAATTTTTAGAAGCCACCTACCTTTTACCTAATGTACAGACAAGCAATTCATGTCACTGCAGATTTTTCCCCATGTTCAATATCTAGAGTAAATGTCCTTTCTGTCTAAGTTTTGGAGTTGTGATGTTCGTGTAGCTTTTTTTGAAGGTAAAAGTTAACATCGTGTTGAGAGGATATTTAAGATAACATCTTCCTTTAGAGAAGAGCCAGTGTCCAGTTGGTACTCAGCCCTAGGAGTGTGCTGGCAAAGTTGGCTCCTTGCTCCTGGTACTGCAGCTTCACAATTTTATGGCCACTATAAACCCTAAGCAAGGAAAGTGTGCTAAAATTTTCCCCAGTCACGTGTGCCCTGCATGACAATGCACGTAGCTGCCTTCCCAACCTTTTCTCCCTGGGGACATACATTTTAATGCTGTGTCCATTTACATCACAGTTGTATTAATTACATTTAATGTAGTTTTGAGCTAAGGTAGCACAGCCTTATTTCAGAGAACAGAGTGTGTGTGTTGTAATGAGGCTTGAGTACAATTGATCTATGACTTGGATGTAAGGGATTCTTAAGGGAGTTTGCTGATTTATGTAGAAGATGGATGTCTGTGGCCATTAGGAAACACCAGTTTTTATTACCTATCAATCTCATGGAAAGCCTATAGCAGCAAAATCTCCTGTAATAGTTATCTAATCTGTTAAATTAGAGATTAATGAAATGAAAACATTACAGAGGAGGAAAATACACTTTTAGGAACAGACGGTATCATAAGAACAATGCAGACTATTCAAAAGCATATACAACAGCAGTCTGAAGACAAGGAAAGGATAAATCAGCTCAAACTATTTCTGTCTTAATCTTTAAATTGCAAAAATCTATGTGGATATATGGGTTAGTAAATTACTAGAGCAACGGAGCATATAGGACTAATTCCAAAACAGAAGGAAAAGTAGAACACACCATTTAGAATATCACACACTTGTTTGTAGAATGGTCATAGAATTTAATAGAGTTCAGGTTTAATTCTGCTTCACTGCATCTTTATTTTCAGATTTGTAGAGTTCAAAAGTGGCCACTTACCCAAATATTTTAGTAAGATCAAAAATGAGAAGAAAAACTTGTACGTAATATGAAGTTATGACTGATATTTATGACAGCTGTGTTTGGCAATTGTGAATCTTTACAAGGGGAAAAGCCCCCAGTATCCTAAGTATTTGGAAAGCAAAAAAATGGGGACGACGTCTTTTTATCAGCATCTAATTTTCAGTGTGTTCTGTGTGCTCATTTTTCCTTCCATCTATATGCAGTGCAATATAAAACAGACGGAATTTTCAAAAAACCAAGTTGCATTTATCTGTACATAAAAAAGAAAACACTATTGAGGTGACCGTGTGTGTCAGTACATCACTTTATTTCCACACCACCTGCTGCAATTAAAAATGAAATCACCAAGCAGCAAGTACAGTAACTTCATCAACCAGCTGATATTATAATTAATGACTATATAGAGTCTCTATTATTGTGTACTTCCAAGGCATCAAGTGGAAAGCTGTCGTAGTGCTTTAAATAATGAAAAAGTTTCAGGCCTTGATAAATGGCTCAGTTGGATGCAGTTTAGAAAGTTGAGAGCATATGCTTCTGTCATTAGAAACTAAGGACCCTCGTTACCCTTGCTATAACTCTTCAGATTCATCTGAAACTCTTTGATCCCCTCATGTACTTACACTGTGTTTAAAATGCAAAAGTGTAGAAAAATATGGTGTGCATGAGAAATTCAGTTAGGAGAAAGAAAGATTAAAATAAAGCTACTGTTCATTAACGTCTTTGTTTCAAACCTATCGAAAAAGATAGCACTAGGCTGTATCCACATTTCTTTTGAAATGAGAGTAAGCAAACATTTTTCTTTGATTCCTTTGAGATTTTTCTTTTAAGAAACAATTGAAATCCAATAAAGAAATGTGCTTCAGAGCATGCTTATGAAGATATTTAACTGACTTAATAGAGAAATGACAGCAAGGGTATTTGTTCTTGCAGGCTGTGCTTCAACTCTGTGCTATTCTGCAGTGATGCAGGTTGGGTGTAAAGAGAAAGGTACTGAAGCAGAAATTTTGGGTATTATTGGTGAGGCATCTTTAAGCAATATAACAATTTTAACAGGGAAGCCATTGGTAAATTCACTTCCTAAACAGTATAGTTTCATTGTTAAATATCGTAGTTTTAAATGGAAACTGTTAGTTACTTTTCACCTAGTATTTATTTTTCTTCTCTCTCTGAAACTTTCCTATAATGTATTTGCCTCTGAGGATATTTCATAGCTGAAATGCTTTGCTTGGCAGAGCATGTTACAGATAGAGAAAATTTTGTCTAATCCCTGACTCTCATGGTTGTCATTCTGCTTTGTTTCATGTATTGAAGCTCTATGCCAGAACCATTTTTCAAACCTTTTATAAAGGAATTATGTTTCTTCTAAAGTATTAAATTAAGATAACGAAACATATATGTGAATATATATATGAATCTATAAGCAACAGCAGAAATAAAGATTTCTTTCTGCCTATCATATGAATATTTGAGATAATAAGTGAGTGCTGTTGTTTCCTCTTTATTTCGTTACTTAGAATCTATGTTTTGTGAGCATCAGAAACTGCCTTGGCATTATGTGCAAGCATATTACAGGAGAATGTTCTCATCCAAGAATTTCCCAGTGGCTAAAATGTATGTTTAACAGCCTGGTGCTGAATTAAGGACTGAAATGGAAATAACTATGGACAGATGGAAACAGATGTGAAAATTCTACTCATGCAAGAAAGGAGTCCTGTTTATCCTCTGTTGTGTGGAGACACTTGTGCTGCAATAACAGCAGCCTGTGCTGCCAGTGAATCCCTTGGATTCTTTGCATTTGATAACTCTCACTGCTTTGGTTCTGTTTGTTGAGGAAAAGGAGGCTGAGTGGCTGCTTTACAACATTCACCTCAGAATATTTACAAACTGTGCAGTTGGTTAGTCAGATGCAAATGAAATGCTGATGCAATGGGTCCATCTCCATTGATTCCGAAGGTGCACTTGCTTGCATGAGATGGGAATCTGTGATAAGTGCTGAATATTAACTAGGATATTTGGACTTCAGTATAATGATCTTATATCACTCCAGCATCTTGGCAAATTAGATTAAACCTGAAGGACACAGGACCTGATCCATCTTCAAATTCATGATGTGTGAAAGTTGCTCTTCAGACAAGTGTTAGGCTAATTGCTTCCTTAGCTGGTGACTTTAATAAGTTACAAACGGAAGTATTTATCTCTGAGTGCTAAGTGGTGAGTAGGCTGAGAAGAAAGCTAGCAAAGACAGTCATTGATGCAGCTTTTTGCATATATTCAAAATATTATTATTGTGCTATTAGGTGCCTCACTTTTTCACATATTTCAGGACCTCTATGCCCTTGCTAGTAATTAAATTAATTATTAATCCATTGTACACAGACTTGAATTACTGTATGATTAGCTTGGGCACTTAAAAGTATAAGAACACTTGAAAGAAAAATCCAAGCATAGGTATTCCATAGCACGTCTTACAATCTAAATATTGCTCTTAGTCTAATCGAAGCAGCAAGAGTAGTCACAGCAGTTGATGGACTATTTTTCAAATTGATTTCAAAAATGTATTTAAGGGGATGATCTTCTACTCTAGATTACCTATTGATTTTTAATATGAAAAGCTCATTATATAAGCAGTAACTGCATATAAAAACCTAGCAAACCTTTGCATAAATCCTTTAATTTAATTTCCAGAGCCTGTGGTTTTACTTTTTTTTTTTTTTTTAATTAAATCTATTTCTTTTTTTAAGTGTTACTGTGTAATTTGCATGCTGTGAAGTGGCCCTGTCCCAGATAAAGTGCCATTGATCCTTATTAAACCTCACCTCTGGGCTTGCTCAAAACTAACTGGAAAAATTAAAGTGTTCATGCTGCAATGCACTTATTGCTTGTGTGATAGGATTATGGAAAAAAAGAATAACATTAATTTCCAAGAGAGAATTTATAATGCAAGATTTTATTTTTTTTCAATTTGATAATTAATAGCAAAATCATATCCTAAATATAAATTGTATTTCAGTCTGCAAACTGCAATAGTAATTAGGAAAGATAATGTATACCTGATATAAACCCATGATGTTTTATATGGACACTCCTTTGGTATATTAATTTTTTTAAGTGTTCAAAATGATTATGGATTCAGCCCAACAGCTTAAATACAGATTTGAGTAAAGAAAAAAAAAAAAATAGAACCTATGCTGTACCTTATATTAATAGCTGTTCCCATTTCATTTCTTGAGTTTAAAAATGTGAAAAATGATAGTCTGCAAATATTCTTGCTAACAATTTTTATATTAGAATTATCACGAGGAAGAAAAGTATATGAGTTAAAACACCTAACATTTTTTTATTTGAAAAGCAATAAAATCTGCTAAAGAAATATTCATAATCAATAAGAATACAAGGTATGGAATATATTAGCAGTTATAAAAATGTTTGCAATATGACTCAAAATGAAAAACACAGCAAGTTATGTATGGTTTAAAGTGTAATCAATTTTGAGGTTGTGTATGAGGATATAAATGATAAACACAAGTAGTAGCATTTTTAGTAAAGGGTGTTGCAAAAAAATAGTGTATTTATGGTCTATTCCATTCTTTTTATAAATCATTAATGGAGAAAACAAACACAGTGTATCCATCTTCTCAGACAGTTTAAAATTCCATTAAATGATATTCTAAATGGAAATTTCGAGCTCATTTCATATTCTGCTTCCTACAAACAGACTGCCCTGAAAGTGAACGTAGGCTGGCTTTTCCAGCAGAGGCCAGTACCATAGAAGTTACAATCAGGAGTGTTCCAGAGTTGTAGGGGAAGCTGATGTTTTTTTTCCATTTTGAGCAAAGAGAACTGCTAAATCTCAGAATCACAAGATGGTGGTGAATTGCACGTTACATTCCCTGTGATACACTATGTGCAGCTACACTGGAACTGTCAATTGTAGCACAACCCCAACAAGAGCATTTGTTTCAGAATATCTCATCTGCAGAGTAATTAGTGCAACTGGATTTTTGCTCTTTGCTTACTTAATACAGAACCAGGTTGAATGCAGTTTTTTCACTGATCTGAACCTAACTAAGTTGTGTTTAACTGTATCAGCTTCTTCAATGTAAAAGGTATTTGCTTTAAAACTCCTGTGTTGCTTTATGTAAGCACTAATTATTTCTAAATCAGCTTATCAGTCTCATTTGCTATACCTGCTGAGATCACAGAATCATTTAGCTTGGAAAAGATCTCCAAGATTGAGTCCAACCTTTGACCAAACACCACCTTCTCAACTAGACTAGAGTGTTAAGTGCCACATCCAGTGGTTTTTGAACACCTCCAGGGATGGTGACTCCACCACCTCCCTGGACAGCCTGTTCCAAAGCTTAACAGCTCTTCTGTGAAGAAATTCTTCATGAAAATGGTAACAATGACATGAAACAAGTTGTATTTTACTCCTTTTTAGTACCTTATTCGTGTATTTGAGAACACTGTCCTTGTTTCCTCTCTTAAGTCCACTGGTTAAGCCTTGAACTTTTACTGTGCTCCATATTGGAGTTACCTTATGGCCACTGGAGCTCTTTGCTGCTGCTGGGACCAGTCTGGACCCTGCTTCTTTTTTTTCTGCAGTGTTGTGAATTTTCCACTAAAAGATGATTATGGTGCATAGTTCTAGACCAGCAGTCTGCTGGCTCCTTCTCTGCTTGGGCAGTATCATCTTCAGCTTTGGGAAATTCATGTGTTTCAGTTCCCTCCATCAACAGGCAAACACGTTTGCTCCAGATTTTCACGTTAGTTTGTAAGATTAATGTGAATGACTTGTTCATCATTATTTGTGTTCCTCCTCTGTGTGGTCCAGCAGTTTTCTTGTGGGTTGTTTCTCTGAACAGTTATTACATGTACCATTTTGCTCCTCAACAGTTGTTTCTGCTTTACATTGCGTACATCACAAGTGTTCTGAAATAATGCATTAGGAGAAAGGCTTTAAAACTCTTTCCTGTTTGTTTGTCAGTGGATTTGTTGTAGTTTCCTCCTGGTCTTTAGTGGAGGAAGTAAGTGACACTGATCAGTGAAGGTGGACAGTAAGATTTATAATGTATTTGTGCTAGCTGATTGCCAACAGAACTGGCCTTTCCCAGCGGTGCTGTACGCATACTTGGAAAATCAATAGGGATTAGCCTATGACCCCCTTCACATACTTATACTGTGGTCTGCATTGCTTACCAATATTTCATCTGTTTCACTTAAATGCTGGTACTTACTCAATAATGTGTGGCTGCTCTTGCAAGCTACTAATTAATTTTTAAAATGCAGTATCACTTGAAACAGAGATAAAGCACACCTTTAGCATCAGAGGGAGAGCAGGGCAGCAGCTTACTTAGTGAATTTGCACTTGGTACCTTTAATTAAAAATCCTTCTTTGAAAGATTAAAGTTATGTATTCAGATTTCATAAAGTACTAAATCAAGTACAGAGACCTTTTCATGATGGTTGCCAACAAGCTAAATTGCCAGGTTTGACTAGGTACCTGTTTGTTTAATTTTTTTGCTTGGATTTACTGCTGTTTTGTTGGGTTTTGTTTTGTTTTGCCTTTTCCCTTTAGTTTTGCCTTAAAATGCTTGGCTTAAAGTT
>VXBX01006169.1:216910-228868 GCA_013400415.1 Scytalopus superciliaris
TTTTTTTTGGTAGAAACTATTGCACAGTTAGCCACATAGTTATAAGATTTTAACTATATGTAGCTTTGTAACAGCTCATTGGCTGATAAATGAAAAGGAATTCAGAGCTGAGTAGAATATAGACAAGCCTAAGAACTGCTCACAGTTTCTGGTTTCTTAAGTCGGAGATTATATTGTCAGATTTTATGAAATACTCAGAAATGATGCTGTATAAACCCTCATCTGCTGAGTCCCTCTCCTTTTATATTTGCAACAGGCAGTGCAGACTTGGTGAGGATTTGTCCAAAACAAAATGCTAATTAAGATTTTTCAGTCTGCTAACGAGATGAAGTTTAATAGGTTCTTCAGGCAAAAAGGATAGGTTCTGTCCTAATGCATTATATTTCTGAGCTTGCAATTTATTCATTAATTAACTTTTCTTGATGACAATTAAAATGCTAGCCTGGCATGCAAAATTCATTTTTGTCTTTACTAAATGTACAAAACATGTGAGTACATCGTACAAGAGATTGAATGAGTGAAATTCTCAAAAACTTGAGGGAACGTAGTATTTGAAGTGATTGCATTATTATCTCTATCAAATTATGTAGCTGATGTGGTTTATGACAGAGCAGCTTATTAAACTATTTCTTGGAAGGAAAGCCAGAAAGAGCAGAAGTATTGTCAGTAAGTTTTTTGTTGGTCTTTCCTGATTTTTTTTCAGTGATATAAACCCAGCATTTTTTACATTCTTATAATATTTCATAGAATTTTCAATGCTTCAGTCAGTTCCTTTCTTTATCCTGAGGAGCTGTTTATTCCAGCTCTGTTGTATTTAGTTTACATGGGGCATAAAATGGTAAAGTCCCTCCTGAGTTACTCAGTGGGGGAAAGCTGACCCCCAGGTAGTTAATGGTTTCCATGAGTCCCCAGGCTTCCCTGAATTAGCAGCACACTCTGTATTCCATGTGATACCTGTGCATATATTCCCATTATATGGCAGCTTAAATGCATGCCAGAAGTACCTGAAATAAACCATCCCAAATAACAGTTTTTTTTCAAGATGGCGCCCTAAGATGGGTATAACTTAAATCCTCCTTTCCTTATGTAGGGGTCTGAAGTTAAAAACAGAATTACTAAATGATTTGTAACAGGTATTTCAATATCCAGAGGTTTATTAAAGTTTCAGGGCTGATCTATGAAAAATAGAGTTCATTAGTAATAAAAAGCATTTGCAACATCTTCAAAGCACAGCACAAATATTAACGTGGTTTTGTTACATAACATGTATGGGTGTGTAAAATGATGTATAGGACAATTATCTATCACACACCAATTTTTAAAGGTGTTGGAGCTTTTTATGCCTGCGGGCGTGTCTTAAACATTGTTCTTGGCTGCTGGTAACTGCAGTCTCTTCCAAAGGGGAATATGTTGCTCTGTGTGAGGAACTCTGTTTAGGAACTCAAATAAGATAATTTTAATACCAATAGTGCCCCATTTCAGGAAATTCCCCGTGTGTCATTAGATTCCATATTGCTGGCATATTTATACTAAAATAAAACTAATTGAAAGAATATGTTGCCCAAGCCATATTCACATTTGAAGTCTATTATGCAGTTATTGAAGAGATGTATATCCTGAGAATCTTTGTTTATTCTCTGTGGGTCAAGCTGATGCTTCATTTAAGAAACTGCAGGATACCCACAGAAAATATCTGATGGACAGTCAGATTCACAATCTTGGTCTTAAACTGTGAGACCAGTTTATGCCAAGGTTAACTCCTTCCTTTGCTTTCACATATCTGATTTTTAGAATTCACCTTAAAAATTTTGATTCAGGATGGGCACTATGTATTTTAAAATAAAATAAGTAACTTGTTGATTATTTTTCTCCTGTAACTTCTCTGTAGGGAGCTGGCAGCCAACTTGAACTTTTGCTCATATGTTTATTATCAGGTCGTATGAATGAAGTAAATATTTCAGTCTTTGTATCATCTTTCAGGAATAAAAAATGACCTCCACATGACATGCTTTCATATGTTCACTATTAAAAGCTAAATTGATTTTGTGAGGATGCATATAGAAGTAGGTAGTTCCCTGAAAATTGTGTGTGAGCACTTATGGGTAACCAAGCAGCCGACCCAGCCTGCTTGGTAGCTATAGCTGAAAGTGGTAGGCAGAATTTTTTTCTTTAGGTTGAATGTTTTGTTAAAAGAATGTTGTAAAGGGATAGTATAAGAGGGATGCCATGAGATGGTACGTAATTTTTTTGTTAAAAGTACTTTTAAGATTTGAGGCAATTTCATTCCTTGTGTTGACTTCAGTACATAAGGAATATAACAGACCGTATCTCTTACAGTAAAAAGACAAAACCAAAAACCAACCAACTAACCAAACAAAAAAACACCCGAAAAAAACCAACACAAGAAACCCAAACAAATCTGGGTTAAGATGGGAAAAAAATATAGTTTTTCATGTGGCATCTTTGAAATGAGATTCTCTAAGATCTCTACTTGACAAATGCAGGCAGCAGTGCTCTGCCAGTGTGCAGGGGGTGGGGATTTGCCTGCTCTCTGTGGGATGTACCCAGATTTCTGATGGCTGCCTTTGCTGTTCTCACTGCAAACTTTGCCTCCTCTCACACTGGAGCTTGGGCTGCAGTTAAAAAAGTGGTCTGTTGTTCGCCTTAATAGCAGGACCTGTGCCATTATGCAGAATGTTTTGAAACCATTTGAGTACTCTGAAAAATGTCTAAATATTGTGAGAGACTTCTACTGTTTGTAGTAAATATTTTAATCCCTATTTATGTGTAATTTTTTTTCAATATTTGTTTTATACTCAACAGCAAAAAAACATTACTAAGTTTTAATGCTGCAAGAAACATCTGCAATGAAACTCAATTCCTATTTTTTAATTATCTGGTGGAACTTTGCCAGCATTTATACAGTCATGATGCCCCTCTGCATTTCAGTTAAACGCTGAATTTCACAGATGAACGACAAACACAAATAAAGAAGAATACTGCCATTGAATAAATGGGGTCTGGGAAACTTAAAGGTCCTGTAGTCCTGTTCGTTAAATTGTAAAATTTTCTGATCTTAGAAACCATAATTTTTCAGATTTGTGTCCTTTGTGTTGGGGTTCCAGCATAACCCATAATCCAGGCCCCTTCATACTGCTTATGAAGCAGCAGGTTTGCTGCTGACAATCCCTACCTGGCAGCCTAGGAAATGTCAAACCACACCTGAACAAAGTGTCAAAGTGCCCTGCAGTTCTTAATTACTGAATCTGTTTCAACTGTCATAGTCTTTCACATTCACTACACACATCCTCTCTTCTTATATCAGTGTGTAACATAGAATCATGGAGTGGTTTGGGTTGGTAGGGACCTTAAAGATCATCTGGTTCCAACCCTTCTGCCATGTAGTAGAGGAGTAACATTATATATATTTATTTTCTTCTGTGTATTTTTTCCATTTATCTTCTGTTGCAACTTAAAGGGTACTTTTCTTAGTTTCAAATTTATATTCAGTCTGAAGTGACCTTGTCTTCTCCTTCTCTCTACATCTCCCCTAACCAGCAAACCAGTGGCATGGTAATATCTCTAAATGTCTCTTTTATAAATCTTTCATTCTCCTGAACACTTCAGAGTGAGGAAAATTGGCTTGCAAGCAACCTTGCCCTCACTGTGATCAGTAAGACACTGCATGTATGCAGACTGCTTCTGAATATCTTTACTAAAAAGCTCCAAATTGTATATTGCAGAACTTGCAAATCACTGGTTCATCTCTGGCTCAGATCCCTAATTGCCAAGATATTTAGCCCTTATAAATTGTACAGTGAAATCCTGAGGACTGGAAATTGAAATAGATGTAAAGATGTTCCCTGATTCTGTAGCCTGTCACTGATCTAATTTGAACCCAATTTCTAGCAGGGGCGACTTCAGGAATTTATAAATGCGAGATAAGAACAACACCAAATTAAATCAGAAAGGGAAAGGATCTAAATGTTGCTTATCTTCTTGAAGGACTTGGCATCTTGTACAAGTTCATTACAAAAGTGAATTTTCCATGAAACAGATGTTTATTTTAATGCAGAAAAGTTTCTTTAGTAGAGATGTCCACCATTTGGAACAAAACCACTCCAAAGTGATTATGCCACCTTATTGCTTAGATATCCTCATATATTTCTTGTTATTCTAGTTGAGTACTACATTCAGACAGAGGTTGCCAATAAAGTTTATTGTAGGAGCTAAGTGTCAATATCTGTAGTACCCCCCGCCTAGGGTGCTTGTAATTAAAATGCCACAGATAGTCTGGGAGAAGCATGAAAATTTGATGGCAAATTGATTTCAGGTTCATCTTGAAATTTGTCCTCAGCTGGACTCAATACTGCTGGCAGACATTGGATGGCTTTTGTCAAAAGGGTTTGCTGGGATGAGACAGAGATGCCTTGATCTGAATATTAAATACAGTGCTCTGCTTATGACAGTTTGCTTACTGCTAACTAACATGTTCCTTTTTATATACATTTTATTGTGTGTGGGGCACGCTAAAGAGCTTCAAACCTAAACATGTAGCTTGGAAACTTCTGAATTCTGCAGATATTCCTAAAATTAATCTGAGATGCACAAAGAGAAAGGAGTCTGCTGAGGTAATAGTCAAAATTTGTGTCAGTGATGGTGTTGGAAGTGGGAAATCCCATTGAAAATAATTCTTATTTAAAAGAAGAAGCTCTTCCCCCCCCCCAATAGTTTAATTTGTAGGGAAAGTACTTGGAGCAAATATAAGATACCTTTTCTGCTTCAAGTTAGGGATCTTATAGTGAGTCCAGTCTATACCTTTATTTTCACAGATCTGTTCTTAGCAGTAATCTTTGACTCTAGTAGGTATTTAAACTATCTCCTGATAAGAACTGGTTATTTGAAAGTATTTTACAAAATGTGAACACTGGTCTGAGTTCACAAGATAAAGAAAAGTATTATTTATTTGAAATGTATTCTGTGTTTCAGGAGCACAACTTTGGCTTGTTATACTGTTCCAGAAGTAATTCTGATTACTCTTTTTTTAAAAAAGAAAAACAAACTCCAAAGCAACCCCCCCAAAAAAAACCCCAAAACCAAACAAACAGTTTTTAAGCCCCCAGTATTAACTTAAAGCCTTTGCTTATATTTTCATTCTTCAAAAACATAGCAGCCAACATTTGGCCTCTGGTACACCTGTATAGATGCAAACACAGCAGTGACAGTAATGCAGACATGACCAAAATATTTGTTTTTCCTTAACTCCCTGATATTGGCACTCTCAGCTGAAATGATAAGAAAGGGAAGGTGAGAGGGGAGAACCAGTGGGAAACAAAAAAAAAAAAAGAACAAAAATACATAAGAGTGGCTCCTGAGGGCTGTTGGTCTTCCATCTGTGGAAGGATGAAGTGGAAACTTATCATGACTTCCTGGCCTGGGGCATCTCCACTTGAATTGGCACAGCCCTTCCCTAATTAGTGTAACAGATTTTTCTGTCCCTTCTTTTCACCTCAATATTTTCTAGTATGTCAGCAAATACTGAAGGGGTATAAATTGTTGTTTAATATAACTTAAACTTTGGTAACATTTTATTTCTCTAAATGATTCAGCTTGGAGAGTGTGAATTTATCATTTTGTTTCATTTTGATTTTTGAAATACCTGAACTGTTCACTCAAAGAATTTGGTACTTCATCTTATCCTTCTCCTCCCTGCAATATTTAAAACTAAAATAATCACCACCTCCTGCACTAGAAGGAGACTCTCTTAGGTGCCTGTGATCCAAACTGAAGTATCTGATCTCATTTCAAATGGTCAATTTATTTCCTCCTTTCCTGACACAGGTGAAATTGTGTTTTTATTTCCAGCTATGATAGATTTGTTCGCTTGGTAAATACTATATGGTACAGGAGTCTTTATTTTTTCATATAATCTTTGTTTACAAAGTCAATACAATCACTTGGAAAATATGTAGCAAACACTGCAGTATATTAGAATCTTGTGTATTGTGTTTGCTGTAGGTACAAATTCAATACAGCAACTCTCCAACAATTGACATGTCAAGTAATATATCAACCGTTGGTATATTACTTTTTGCTCATCCTATTACTACTTATCAAAACCAGCTCACCACCCACACTCTTCTCATTAAGGGCTATTGCTGCAGGAGACTGAGCAGACTCGAGTCTTGCTGATGTTAAGTGCTGTTTCTGAGAAGCCTTGGCAGAGACGTCATGCTTGGAACAGAACTGGGTCCCAATTTATTAGTGCAAAAATCATGCAGAGGCAACACTGAATTTTTAATGAAGAAAATTATTCTTTTAATTTACTCAGAGGAAAATTAATTTAAATGAACAGTAATAGTTTCCTACGTATAATAGCATAAATGTAAGTGAAAGGGGACTTCTGCATATTTTGAATTAACTCTGCTGTTGCTTCTGTCAGTGTACTTCTCTTGTGTATGTGTTGTCAGCTTTTTCCCTGAACTGTGAATTATCTTGTGTGCTGTGAAAAATAGAAGAAAAATGGATTGTAAATGTGAGTTATGTCAAGTGACCTTTGTTCTCCTCCTGACCCAGGCTTTGACCTGTTTGAGTGACTCTAGCCTTTCAGTTTTACCTATCTGTGACTGAAAAGCACATCAATTGTGCTTTTATAGAATGTTTTAGATTCATAGCTGAAAAGTGTTGTATGCTTAATATTACCATTAAATCTGAAGTTTTAACTGATTAACCTTTTTTGCTGTCTTTTCCACCTGCTTATTCTAAAGTATTAATCATTGAGATAGTGTTATTACTTTTTTTTCAGGGAACAAAGTTTTGTCAAGTGAGTATATACACTGTGATGAAAACCTATTTCATTTATTCTTTTCATTGACTGCTGACAGGACTGTTCATGCCTTCTTGCATTCAGAGAATTAAAAAAACAAGTGCCAGGAGGGGGCATTTGTTCTTGAGCTTGGATTCAAGCTGCTTTTTATCTCATCTAGTGTTACAGCACTTTTAGAATTCACTGTATTGTGAGACATAGGGATGATACTAATATGGTGTATATTAGAGGTAAAAATACACTTATTTTTGTTTATGTCATTGTCCTTTCATCTTCAAAACTGACAGGAAAAGAAGTCTGGCAGTTCTAGGGAAGCCAGAACATATGCTTGCCACCAGAGACTTGATTAGTGCCCATACAATGATGGAAATGGGCAGTTGAGTAGGTTTTCCTGCCATGAGACACAACTGAATAGTATTTGTTTCATGGAACAGTTTCTAGAAGGTGGCTCCTACTACTGGTGACTTTAGTCAAATAGTATTACAATTAATCTACTGGTTAATCCAGGTTGAAACACTTCCACCACTAGTGAAGGGACATGATTTTGCAGTGTTTATTTGTTTAGAAGGTATTTAAGATAACTATTTTTTTCCAAGTCAGTCAAAAGTATTTGCATAAAAAATTTAGAAGAAAATATGGTGATACAGTATTATATCTGAGGATACCTGGGTTCTTTTCAAGCTGTTTCCCATATATCTTTCAGTTGTGTCTCTTTGTTCTAATCCCTCTTTAAAATCCATTGAGGACAAAAAAAAAAAAAGAACAAAAATACCTAAGGACAGGGTGGGATGGGTGTTTAATAAGTGGCAGAATGAACAGGTTATTATTTACTGTTTTATTGCTATGATTAACTGATACATGGATGTGAAACACAATAATAATTTGGAAAGTCCATCTCTATATGGCTCTGTGTTGGATACTGAGTAATAGGAAGGATCAAAAATGTTTACAAAAGGTTCTTTTCCAAGTCACGTACTGTTTTTCCCAATAAATCTTTGCATTCATCCTTGTAATCACACTTGTGATATTTTCCTACAGAACAGCAATAATTAAGCTATCCAGTGCTCTTTGAATACAATCTCATTACTCAGTATACAATGTCATTACTATCTTTGAGACCCTCCCTGCCTTCAAGAGCTATTACATGACCTCCAGATCTCTCTTAGACTCCATGTATTACCATTAGAAGACATCCACACTGGGAAATCACTCTGTTCCTGTTTTTGATTAATATTTTATCAGCCACGAGAGGAAATGGTATTCTTTAGCAACACTAATAAGTAATTGAGCAGATGAGATGCCCCTGCTACTTTGAAAAAGTGGTATGTAGAGGCTGTAAAAGAACAGCTCTAGATATGACATAAGATACTAAATGAAAAAAAAACGCCTACACCAGTAGGTGCTGTCTACAGAGAACAGTCAGTGAAATTATCAGCAGAAAATGGATAGGTACAATGTCATTGTTAGCAATAGGTTGTCAAAAACATGGTAAAGGGGTCCTTTATTGAAATTGGTGTTCAGAATATAGTCTCACAGAATTGATTGATCCATTGGCTTTAGATAAATTTTAAAGAGAGTCAATGAAAACTACATACAATAGACAGTGGAAACTGATAGTTGTTAAATAAAGGAGTTGTTTAAAGGCTTTTTCAGCTGCTGGGTGGAAACATTGGGCAATATACTCTCAACAAATATTTAGGACTAGCATTTTAAATGCTTATTAGCTACTCCAGAGTTATGTATATAAGCTAAAAGAAACTGCTGGTGGTTTGAGCAGTTGTCTTTCAGTAAATAATGCACTTGACAAATCTCTTGGCATACCTGTCTGTTTTGCTGGCTCTGAGAGAAAAGTCTTCATTTAATGTTTTATTTCATTTGACTGTATTTTCCTGATTTCCTGGGTCGATTTTTCATGAATGGAAAAGCTAAATTTGGGAGGCCCTGTTGCATCATTGGGTCATGGAAATCTATTGATTGATATACTTACAAAGAAACACCTGTGATTAATAGTTTTATAAAAATATGGATGAAGGCACACGAAAAAGATGTCTTAGACATCTAAGATTCAGTGTTTCTTCCCTCAACAGGAATATAAGCTTTTATGCTCTTATTGGAAAGGATATTGTAGAGAATGCTGGCACTACAGTCATGATGTTGGTGTGCTGATTTAAGATCTCTGTCATCCAGTAATTATTTTGCTTTGAAACCCTACAGGAAATTTCCAGGTATATGATATTACTGTCTTTATATACTGTTGGTGCAGTCCTTTGGGTATTTATAACCAGGTATTACTTTTCAAGCTTAAATTATAAACCAGTGAGAATTTATGTTGTCTCCAAAACAGGAGAGGAGAGGAGTATGATGCTTACCAGTGAATCCATGAGTCCTTGTGGTTTCAGGAACACTTCTGCCTAAAGGATGCATGAGAAGTTACTTGTTTTGAGTTTTTTAACATCTGCAGGCCTTAACGGAGATTGCAAACAAGAAATATGAAGTAATGGATTAACTATCTAGTTACATTAATTAAATAATGCACATAAAATATGAAGAGTTATTAAAAAAACCCTAGGAATTACTATTACTTTATTCCCCAAAGTGAGAGAGATGTGTGTATGTGTGTGTGTATGGGGACTACTCTGTATCTTAATGCTAGGATTAATGCTAAAATGGACGTTATGAATTAAT
This sequence comes from Scytalopus superciliaris, assembly GCA_013400415.1. NCBI lineage: Eukaryota > Metazoa > Chordata > Aves > Passeriformes > Rhinocryptidae > Scytalopus > Scytalopus superciliaris. The sequence continues at coordinate 226,422 of VXBX01006169.1, forward strand.
CATGGGATTTAATTTACCAGAATTATTTTTTTGGCATTGAGCCCCCGTAATTAGCATGTTAAATACAAGTGGTTTTGGTGATCTTTATGACAGTCAAAGCAAAACCTTCTGCCATTAATTTCTTGAGAATTTTTTAATAGGCAAGAAACTAATTTTGCAACTAGATTTGAAAATGAAATGGCTTTGTTTAATGTGATGGGTGATAATGGCCTCCTTGTGTGTAAGTTGGTCTCATTTCTGGAAGATCACTGGGTTTAACATTCACACTGAAAGCTTTGGAGAAGAACTTGTGCAGAAGGCGGAAAGGGTTTGTTTTTCGTTTTCTTTCATGTGTAATGTGTTTCAAGTGGGATGTTTTGTTCAAATACAAACAAAATCATACTGGGTTAATCATCATGTGAGTTCACTGCTAAGAAAACAAGTGGGTGTGTTCCAAACTATAGCTGTGAGGTCAGATGCCAACTGGTCTTCTGAAGGCAGGTTTGAGGCAGGGAATGAGGCTACCAATGAATACAGTATTTTGTTGGCTTGTTAATCAAGTTGATCTCTTCCGTGTCTTTAACTCAAATTAAAAACAAATTACACATGAATCTTTGTCATCTTAGAATAGTTTTTTCGCCTTAAATATTTAGCCAAAGATGGAAACCATTCAGTTATTCCATACACATCACTCCTGCCCACTTCAGATGCACTCAGCAGTTTCTTTTTGTCCTTTGGAATTTGCCAGCTGTGTGCTGTTGGCTACTAAGAGTTAGAAACTGTTATTCCAGTGGCAACTACATAGTATATTCTCCCTTCCTGTAACAGTTAATAGAAAATGAGGGACTAACAGGGATAAATGAGGATAACAGGGTTATCCAAGCGAGAAGTCCTGGTTTTCCATTCATTTCCCCTGGGCAAATTGTGCTTTGTATTATACAGGTGGCCACCAGTTGTAGGTCACAATCTTGACCTTGCCACTCTTGGTTTGCCTAAAAGGAAGAACAGCTCGCTGGCACACTTGGCATGGTGGAAGGAATTAGCCACTGCTGAGAGGGATGTTAGCACAGCACCTCAGGAACAGGAGTTTGTAATTCTGACCACAATATGCTACTTCCTCCAGTTTTTCCCCACTGAGACCCTAAGCTGGGTGTCCCTTACAAATTTGGATATCCTTACCTGAATGACTTCCCTCGTTCTGAGTGAGCAGAGCTGTGGGTACATAAATGGTATGAGCAGATGTCTTGAGTTCTCAGCCATTCTATTAGATTGCTTTGCTCTTCTGCTGCTTCTCTTCACTGAGCTGAGCTCTGTTTATTTTCAGCTTTTTAGAGGGTACCAGGAGTACAGATTGAGATGCTCTTTCTCACTCTTCCAGACTTTCCTCCCTCTTAAGCTAATTTTCCTTTCATTGTAGTGATTAAGAAAGGGCTCTGATCACAAATTCAGTCTTGTTCAGAGTTCAGAAACAAAGTAAGTTGGGCTTGGATCATGGGGATTTGTGTGCATGTCTCAGATATAAATGGTAAACAGGCTTCTTTACCACATCTCTCACAGGCATGTGAAAACTCTGACTTGCAAGCCCTTACTCTGAGGCTGGAGTAATTTCATTAGCCAAAAGTGTAATTGCATTATGAGAAGAATCAGCGGTCTCTGATTTCATGACCTCTTCTGTTTTCTCCCCAGTGTGCCATAATCTAGATAAGTCTAGGTTTAGGTTTGGGTTTGTTTATGTATTCAAAAATAATGTGATCTCTTGCAGCTGTGAATTGGGTTTGATGAAGAAAATTAATCAAGATAACTCAGGAGTTTGATGTTTGTGCTGCTTTCAAATGGAATACTTTGGGGTTTTTTGTTTTTTTTTTTTTGTTTTACTACACCTTAGCTATTATGTCTGTCACAATTACTGGAAGCACAATTAACAAGAACAATAGATGGGAAAAGAATTATACTTCCCATTGTTATGAGAGAGAATTGATTAGTTGTAGTTAATTGGTGTGGTTTTTTGAGTTGTAACTACACTACCCTGTGGTGCTACACACCAGACTATCACCGATGACTGTCAGGGCTCTGTGGGATATTGATGGAATGTATTGCAGACACTTTCTCCTTTCATTTAACAGCTTTTAAATTTTCTATTCTCTTTCAATAGAATGACATGTTACAATGAAATAAGTACTTACTTTTTTTACCAAATCCTTGCCTATTGTAGATAGCATCAAATTAATGATATTTTAAATGTAATTTTTCTAGCTTCTATTGGAAGTGTGTAATCTTAGCATTTGCATAAACATCCAAGAGGTGTCCAACTGTGTGAGTTAGTTTGGACATCCATCTGGCATAATCACTATTGCCTAAATAGAAGATTTTTTTTTTCATACCAACTTTGGCTTAGATTTTGAAAAGAGCAGGTCATCTGTAATTGATAGTAGAGTCTGTGGGAATTATGCTTAAATGTGAAATGTTCA
>VXBX01006169.1:228901-268901 GCA_013400415.1 Scytalopus superciliaris
CAGTGACTACTCTGGAAAGCTGCAAAGTATGTTTTGGTTTGCCATGGGCCAAATTGTAACACCGTTATCATACAGAATGACTCTCCTGCCCCAGTGCTGCTGTTTAATTTGAGATCTGAGATACATCGATAATTTTTGGTAAATGTGTTTGCCTCTGTGTGTGTGTATATATATATATATATATATATATATCAGTGCAGGAAGACAAAATATGTAGGTAAATATAACATTTAAAATATTTGAGTTTATATTCATCTTGGTGATCTTGTGAATAAAATCCTGTTTGCATTCTAGAGAATTAGAAATCAGAGGCAAGAGAGTGCTGGGGTTTTCAGTCCCTGTTAATTATTGATGAAAAGTACTGAGCAAATACAAAAGCAAAAGAAGTTTTAATGTCTTTGTCCCTAACCTGCAGCTGAACCTCCTGTGGTTGCAATTGCCTGACTCTCACAGACACACTTGATTGGGGCAATGCTTGGTTTGGACGCGTCCCGTGAAGACCTGAACATCTATTGCTTGTTGATTTTATCCAGACACAGTGTTAGGGGCTCAGTGAGGTCTGAGGTTTTATAACCAGGATTTTGGCTTTCTGCATGGGTTATTTCTCATCTGTTTTTGAGAGCAGGGCTACCTGCTCTACATTCCAGCCAAGGTCATATTTTGGTTTATTGAATGTAGCCAGCCATTTTTTAACCTGAATTTGCGACAGGAGTAGATACTCTTGATTCCAAAAGCCAGAGTTCATTATGTTTTTTTAAACCTTTTAAACATCTATTTACTTCTGCTCATTATAGATTACTGCATTTGAGATAACAACTGGCTTGAAAAAATGAGTTCTGGGCTACAGTCCAACAGGTAGACAGAGGCTGTGCAGAACATGCCTTATGTTTGTCCGATGAAGAATGGGACCATTCCTGATAGAATGCAATTTTTAATTGATTGAAAATACAGATATTTCATGTCTATTTATATTTCAAATCCAAATTAAAGCACAATTCTTATGTGCCTTCCTACAGCTCTCAGAATTCATTAACCTGTTAAAAACACTTTTTGTTTCATCTCCAAAGCAGTGCATTGACATGCAAGTGTGAGCTGAAGTGTGTGCACCAATGCTGTGACTGCACCATTGTAATGAAGATGAAACGACTGTAATGATGACCTTTCTGTGCCTTTGTCTATACCATGCCCTTCTCTTTAACTGAACACCTTTCAAATGAACATGTTCTGAACTCTTGAACTGTTCATTCTGTTCACTGAGCTTATTGCTCAATCTGCAGTTTATCATTATGTGTCTCCAAAGACTTTGTGTTTCCTTATATTTGACATCTAGATGGAATTTTTCATAACCCTTTACTAGTCATAAATTGGATTGTTAGGGGATTAAGTTAATCTTGTTTCTTTATAGTAGCCTCAGATTTTTGAAGCCCTAATTTAGAGAGGTTTCTTTATTTGTTACTCTCCAATCTGCAAGAATGGAAAAAACCTCTATGGCATAAGAATCTGTATTGCAGAATTATTTATTTCTGCTCATTTTGAAGAGAATCGCACCTAGGAGGTACACTTGAAAAGTTGTTTTGTCATGTTTTTCCCATATTACTATTTCTTCCTTTCTACCTAAATAGCAGCTTCTGAAAATGACCCAAAGCAGTGCATCATCAGATAAGCAGCGTGTCAGTGCACAGACTGCAGGAGAATGTGTATTTTTCTGGTTCCACTGGGAAGGGAATCAGGAAAAAAATTACTTACCACTTGCAGAAAATTGTTATGGTGTGTTAGTCATATCTTAGCTTTTGCTTTCTTTATTAGAAGGTACTCTTAGCAATTTATGTACTTTTTAAGCAATTAACGGCTCATACTAAAAATGAAATTAGGGTGAGAAATGCCCACATTTTTAAGAGTACTTTGGAGTTGTTTCTTTGTCTACTAGTAATGCAGCAGGTAACTTTATTTATTTAACTGCTTTGAAGAAGTTTTTCAAGACAAATATTCTGTAATATAAACTCTGGGGTGAGTTCAAACAACAGAAAATAATTTCTGATATCCTGAGAACTATCATGCTGCTCTGTATTAAGATAGTGATGTCAAAATAGTGATGAATATCACTAAGACCAGTCATTAAAGCCAGTTTATAATATGCAGAAAGTCTAGTACTTGAGGCATAAGTTAAGGCTAAAACTTAAATACAATACTTGTATTTAAGCAACACACATTTATTTCTTTAACAGATAAACCTTTATAGCCCTCTTTCTCCAAAAGGCTGAGAATTGTCAAGCTGGTTGTAGAAGATGAAAAATCTTGAGTTGTTCCTTGACCTCTTTTATGATCCCTTCATCCCTAAACTCCATCAATGACTTGAACTCTGACACTGAGAATGGCGAGATGTAATTCTTACCTCAATGTCATAAACCCCCACATTCTACTCTGGGCATTTCAAACTTTTTTCATTCAAATGTAGTTCATGCCAGCTAGTATCATACATAAAGGGTAAGGGTCTCAGAAACTTTTAGGTTTATCTAATTTCATCTCTAGTGAAACCTTTGGGAAAATTTCAGTGCTATTTGACCATTTTTCTGCTTATTTTCTTCTTAAAATTTATTGAGTGATTGTTTCAATGCCACCTAAACTATCCCTAAAACTTTGAAATATAATTTTCAAAACTTCACATAATGAAGATTGTAATTATAGTTTTCATCATGTATTTATGTGGATGTACCTGTGCATAGTTATTGGAAACAATGGCCAAGGCATAGGATTGCTTTAGGGATCAGTACAGGCAGCTGTGAAAGGAGGGCATGAGGTAGAGAACAAATGAGTCTGACCAGCCAGGTGAGGATAAGAAAGTGTCCCATGTTTATTAGAAGCTGTTTCAACCTTTGTTCTAGGCCAGCAGAGGAAGGGTGTGAGCTGAAGACTATGGCACTTTGTACTTAGGCAGGGAGATAATTTGATGCTCTGTTAAGGTAGAGAAAGATATTACTTGCTGATATGTTAGATACTTCATTTTTAAATGATCATAAATTTTTGCTGGCACTTAATAAGAATAGGTTTACAGTGCAGAGGAAAAGTGAATATACCGAATCAGTAGAACACTTAGGGAAGAGGAGACATTATTTTACAAAGAAAGTCTGAAAACAGTAGGGTTGCTTAACTGTGAAGCAGCTGATAGGTTGGGGCATTAGATTGGTTTTCAAAACAATATTGGAAAGGCTGTAATCTGAAATTTTTCACCCATATTTCTATCCCTAACAGAAACTGAGAAATGCAGATTTAAAGTTATTTAAAAGGGGGGTGGGGGGGGAAACCTCAAAAAAAAAAAAGAAAAAGCTGTCTGTTAGTGGTACTCATGGCCATATATAAGGCCAAGCAATTTAGTAAATTCGTAAATAAATTAAATAATGATAACAAAACCACACCAAATAATGTAAAATATTTATTAAAACATCTTTTTGGAAAATAGTCCTTTAGCTGAGCACTGCTTTGAGAACTAGACATTTTCACAACAAATGTTCATTTCATAGTACAGCACTGACTGGTTAAATACTTAAATCCTGTCCATCTCTGGTTTTGCTTATTTACACCAGGGGCAAATAATGTTTATTTTAGAAATATAGACTTGTTAATTGTCTTACTGCATTTTTCCATCAACCCAGCTGATGATAGCATTTCATGAGTGTATTTCTCAAAATTTAAGTTTAGAAGTCACTTGCATTTCAGTTCTAAATGCTGCAGAGACTTCTCATATTACTAATATGAAACTAACTGGCATTCACTGTTTCCAAAGCAGTTTACCGCTGTGACATTAATTTACAGTACTGAGCACTGTGGAAACTTTCATCAAAATAAGAAGTTAGTTTTGATTTGTTACAGCACACAGTGGGTGTTCATAGCATATGTTTTTATTTAATCCTTCAAAGAGTTTTCAGGAAATAGCAGCTAGCATGTGATGAAATAATATCAAGAGACATTACCAACATTTTAACATTATACGGATCATTATGCTTCGTACATTTTGGAATTATGCTGCATTATATTTGTGGTTTCACTTTGTTCTTCCAAGCCACATTCTGCTTGGTCTTATGAAACAACACATGGCTGGAATGGAGAACAGCGGAGCTAATAAGGTCCTGTCTTAACTTGCAAATGATTGAGCAACTCCCTCAAAAGATATTTTTGGGTTTAGAGCAAAGGCAGAGTTGGACAAAGTTGGAAAGAACATGAAGGAAATGGCTCTCCTTTCGTCAGGAATGCATCAGTTCTGCCATGCACATTCTGCCTTGTAGCAAAGAGTTGTTCCTTGGTATTTTTTGATTTCATTTGTGCTTACCTGTATGATATGTCGTGTTAATGCCTTGTAAATAAGGAAGGAAATTATAGTACATAAAGACTGGTAGTTACTGATGTGACAATTACATGGAACCTCTCTTCTGATTCCCTCCTAGAAGGTTCAGCATTAGAATAGGGAAAAGGCTATGAGTAAACAGTATAAATATGGGGGTTTTTTTCTTGTATTTTGCTGCAACACCCTTTGATAGTGCCACCCCATAGCCTCTGATGTGCTTGTCCTCAAAACTTTTCTGAGTGAGAGGATTACTGGTGCCCCCTGTGGGATCTGTGGTGATGATTTATTCCATGTATTTTTAGAAATTTAACTGAGGTGCCTTGGTAAAGGTTCTTCTCTATGGTTATTTAGTCTCAAAGACAATTCAGCACATCTGAGATTTACATGCTTTAGCTGAGTGCCTGAAAGAAAGTGGACTGAACACGGCCCACTTCTTAGATTGTACAATACGAGAGATCTGGGTTAGGGGATGTGATTTTTTTGACTCCCTTCCTCACCACTTGGCATTCCTTCATTTTCTTCATGTCTAGGGACAGCTGGTGACATACTTGGTTTCTTGGTTTCAGTGGAGAATAAAAGCTCATTACATACATGGGGTTCTTTCCTCCAAAACAAGAATCTCAAACATCTAATGCAGCTTCTGTGGTTTTGTGTTTGGTTTTTTAATCAAATATCTCATATGTTCCTGACGTGACTTGGGTAAGTTGGTTCATCTTACCCAGTATAAATATTCACAGACATTTTCAACAGCTCAGTGAACAAAGGCAAACTTTCCTTGGAGCAATACATGGGCAATTAGTAACCCGGAAAATGCACCTCTGGATGACTGTACTAAGACTGAGTGTCTGTAGTTGTTAGAGGTGTATGAAGCTCTTAGAGCTCAGGTGGCACTAGACTGAAAATTACTTCAAGGTAATCTGTAAAAGAAATTGTATTTTAGTGTTTAATACTTTACATACACTGAGACACTTAAAGTGTGCTTTGGGTCATATAATCTCTATTGCTTTCACCCAGTGTGTGACATTGATTTGCTAACAAGCTGGACAACAGAGTAAATGCATGTGCTTCTTCCTTTCAACATTTTGCTTTAACTTCAGATAGAAAAATAATTTTATGTTTAAATGGTGAACTGGCAGCTGGCGTGTTTGAGGTTTCCTTGTACTTAAAAAACCAAAGAAACAAAACAGAAAAAAAAAGACTGGGAAAGAGATGTAGAGAGGGTATAAAGGTGCAGTGTGGATAGAAGCAGCTGTCTGAAATTCTGTGATCTGAGTTAAGCAGCAGGTCAGATTAGATGGTCTTTTGGCCTTAACAACTATAATTTTTTTGAAGCACAGTGCAGGCTTCCCAGCACTGCAATTTTGTTGTGACCTGAAGAGGTGAAAGGGTAAAGCCTCCATGCCCATTCCCTGCCTCCCCAACAGCCTGAGCCTGCCTGGTCCCTGTGAGGTGAAAAGCTGCCTGGTCAGAGCTGGGCTGAGACAACAACTCAAGGCACAGCAGCAAAATTGCATCTGCTGTGTGAGGATCATTTTGGTCACTGGCGACTCATGGTGTACTTGAGCCAAAAACAAGGAGAGGAGAGGTCTCTGTCCCAGGGCTGGTTCCATGAGCTGTATCCTTCATGATGATGGTGAATAATGTACTTAGGCTTTTCAGCATTTTATTTCTGCTTGCAGTAGTCCATTGTGTTTCAGTTACTGAACAACTTATCCTTTGTGGATTCACCTTTGTTTCTTTCTGTTTTTTCTGGCCATGCCAAAAATCAGACATCAACTTAGTCCTGTGCCATTACTCATTTCAAGGAAAAGCTCTTCAGTTTCACTTGTGCATATCCTGCTTGGTCAGTCTGTCACATTTTCTGGTTTGCTGATATTTCACCTGTGCTTAAAACAGTTTGGGCGAAAGGAGTTTTTCAGAGGAAAGGGGTTTGCTCCTTTAAGCATCTCACTCCCATATGTGAAATTGTATATAACAGCAAGATTGTATCTTGACAGTCTGAATTACTAACTGGCTGGAAGCTGCAGGAACGATGTCTTTAATTCCATCCAGAGATGCTGCTCTAAAAGAGAGATCACTCACTCAAATGTTAACAGTTTTCTGCTACTTTGTACCATAGAAGTTGGGAAAAATAAGCTAAGGTTAAGGCTCGGGACCCCATTAGCAGTTTCTGATGTGTTTAAGAAGTGATTAGGCTGCTGGCTTGACCTTAGTACTGAGAATAGCAAATGAATTATTAAAGACATTGTTCAGGAGAAAGCAGGTTTTTAACTGGTTGGTTCTAGGTTCTTCCAGTTGAAAACAAAACCTGTTTGCTTTGTCTTTCATGGGACAGGTGAGGTTAGTCTGATGGTGTCTCAGCTTGGTCTATTACATATTTTTTTTTAAATCAGATTATTTTGTGTAATAACTATAATGTTAATGGAACTATATGTTATGGTTGAGTTAAGATTTGTCAGTTGGAAAATAAACGTCTTGGCTTCATTTCGACATTTGCCTCTCAGCATCAGTCCGTTAACCTGTCACACACTATAATTTCATTAAAACCATCATTTAATTGTAAGTTAATGTACAGCTATCTTTTATAGAAGAGCTTTACATACTGCCTGAATAATTTCAATACAAATTTTCAACTGATATGATTGAAATAATAGGAAACACTAAATGCCCTCCAAACCCATTTCATGAATTCAATACTGAGAAATAAGACACAACAGCCGCATTACGGTGTCACTATAACAGAGACAGTTTTTCAAATTATTCTAAAAGGAAAGAAAAATTATTTAGGTATATATTATTATATTTTTGTCTGTCTCATACCTGCAGTATTGAGATGTACTTCAGAAAAGTTTCCATTAATAAAAGGAAAAATTAATAAAAGCTCTATAAAACTGAAGCAAGAATTAAAGTCCACATACTAATAGCTTTAGTGCCAGTCACAAATAGACTTGTACTTCACATATGAGATATATAAAGCTTATTTCAAAATAAATTCTGGGTAACATTCAATGTGATTGAATCTTTGGAAGCTGTGTTAATGTATTTGTTCAACTGGCACTCAAAAGCTTTTAAACAGAATATCACTTTTTTATATTATTCATGATAATGTAATTCCTGCCTTTAATCTCTTCAGGGCTTCACATTAAGTCATAATATACAGTTCAGGGAAATTTGGATCATCCATTAATCATCTGTATCTGTACTTGTGTGCCTACTTTTGTCCATCTCTTAAATCAGTCACTTGGCAGCTGCAGAGATCTGGGGGTAGTCCAAGCTGTTTGACTGAAGAGGCCTTGTTTATTAAACTTGTTTCTTGCTACAGTATGTATGGATTTGTACAATGTGTGGCATACTGAAAAGGGATATAAATATTAGCATAATCATTAAATATGATCCTCTTAGTATTTCCACTGGAAACGTAGGTGTGTATAAGTATATTAAATGATGACACATGTTTAGTAGAATAATTAGCTAGAAACACCTGGGCTAATAAAAAAAAAGAGACAAAATTATGTAGTCAAGTGTTCCCATGTAATTAAAAATTTTCTACCAGTCTGCATACACTAAGAGTCTGAATTAAGGTTTTATGAACAACCTAAATTTGGTATTTTCTAAAATTTAGAGGTTTATTGTTTTGATTTTCAATGGATGGTACGAAGATGGGGGGAAGGATTGAAAACCTTGCAGAGTTATTACTTGGTGTTGGATTCTTTCCTTTGAAGTACTGACACTGTCTTTTGAACTGGCCTAATCACTTCTAACTGTAACAATGGGTTGCTTTTATTGTCTGAGCAAGCCACCAGAGTGATTAATGACATATTTTAATTAACTTTTAAAATATTTGTGAGATAGCAACAGAGTGGAAACTGAATTGTGTATTCTATTCAGTATTTTAAATAGTGATGTTCCCATTTTACTCCTTTCCCCAAAAAGTCTGATTTCCTTTTTCTTAGACCCATTCTGACCTTTCCTTTTTTTGTCCTGTCTTCTCTCAGCTCCTTCTTTCTTTCCCATCCCAACTTACCTTTTTGATCATCTACACATTTTGTTTCACTCTTCCTTCCCTTCAAACTTTTCATTCTGATTTTCTTTTACTATACCTCTTTTGTTTCTTTTTGTCTTAGCCACAGTTCTAATTCCCTGCATTTACTATTAGAGTAGTGGGAGCAAGCTCCTGGCTTTCCCACACTGGCTACGCAGTCACTTAAGCAAACTGCATCTTGAAAGGAGCTACATGATCTGGTCCTGCAAATGCTGGAGTGGAATTGGTGACTTATGAAGTCCTTTTCTGCCTTACAGACTTGGAGGTTTCTCAGAAAACACTTGAAAGAATTTTTTGAAACTTCTGAAAATAATATATTTTTCCCTTGTTGGCTTTTTGGAAATTATGAAAGCACATTTGCTGAACTTTCCCACGTAAGTTGTGCCCCACATGGACATCTGTAATAGGAAACCTCATTGAGAACAATTAAAGCTTGTAGAAGTTATGAGGAACTGCACTGAAGCCTTGAAATGGGAAGGGCCAGACACCCTGAACTAGAGATTGTGTCACCATCATCACCATAAGTAACAACTTTTAATTTAAGAGATGGATAAAAATTATACTATTGAGTCTTGGGTCCTGGAAACCCTTTTATGACTGTTCTGGGTGATCAACTGTGAAAATACTTGTGCATGTGCCATGTTATTTTTCTGAGCGAAGAGTTGGAGCTAAAGATATATATTTAAAACTTGAAGAGAAGTAACCAGTTTTCATTTCTGTGTTCAGGCTTATAAGTAAAACAGTATGTGGTGTTTTAGCAATCAGGTTTCTAGTTGAATCAAGTGTCTAATGTTGGGGCTCAGTACATGCTGTTGAGAACAAAAAAATTATTTGAAATATAAACATCTATTATAGTCCATGATCTTTATGCACTGAAAGAGACCTAATGGCTGAATTGCTGTATTCTCTCTGATATTAAAAGAAAAATGTGCTTTCAACCACGGTTTTAGTGAAAGCAGATGAGGCTATGGAGGCACAATGGGAATGATTATGAAGGAGACTAAGACCCCTATTTATTGAGGTAACAAAGCCATATGTAAATTTTGCTTTTCATTAAAACAGAATTAGTTTAACCCCAGTTGTACAAAGGTTGCTGTTTTCTACTATTTAGACAAACAACTTCCTACTGTAAATTGTGTTATGATTTATATGAATATACCTACTGCCATAAAGGTTCCCCTTCAGAAATCAATCACAATAAATAAGAACTTTTAAAGTAGTTGTAAATGCATTTTTATAATTATACTTGAATTTTGGATAAAGTTTATCATTACATAAATTCACACCAAATGTTCCTTAGTAGTCAAACAAGTAAAATAACTTCTCTGCTTGGTTTTTATACCTTTAATAGTAACCACAAAAGCAACTGTTAGGCCCTGTGACGCAGGCACACAGTGCACACAACACAGCGACACCACAGTACACCTGCTGCTGGTGGGTAATGAGCGTCATTTGTAATGACAGCACATACAATTAGAGCACTTGTGTCACTGTTTGCATACTGAACACACACAGTTGCATTCTGCTGTTTGCCCAGGCCCAGTAACACTGAACACTGTGTGGTTCAGACTGTAGTTTCAGGGTCTGAAGCAAATTCATCTCAAATATGCATGTGAAGTATCTCCATTTATTTTGCATGAGTGGCTACTGCTCTTAAACAAGTAAATTGGAGGACTGTGTGTGAGTAAATTGCTTTCATTTGGATGTGAGGCCATATATATATATATCTTAGACTTGTGCTTGGGTTTTTATGCGATGAATTTAAACTGTAAAATTCTGATGGCATTAGTAAAGGAGACAGAACTGATCCTCTCAGTAGTGTCTCAGGATTGGACAAGAGGTAATGGACGCAAAATGAAATACAAAGTTTCACTTCAACATTAAAACCAGCTTTTAACTCTGAGGACAGTAGAGCATTGAAACAGGTTGTCTGGGCATGCTGTGGTTCTCTTGGTCCTTGGAGTTATTCAGGACCAAGCTGGACGTAGTCCTGAGCAACCTGCTCCAGTGACCCTGCTCAGAGCACTGCAGAATAGATCATCTCCAGAAGTCTCTTCCAACCTCAGCTGTTCTGTGATTCTTGTGAAATTCAGAAAGTTGTGCGTATGTATAAATATATATAAAACACTGAAAACTATTTTACATTATCATATTGCTGCCTGTTACGACAGCAACACTAGGTAGATGTCAACTGCTGTTTGATATCATCCTTGTAAGGATGCTGCACCAACACCAAATCAATGAAATCATGAAATATTCCTGTTTTCTAGTTAGCCTCCCACCATAGTTATTGTTTATTTGCAGACAGCTTATTACAGTCATCATCAAACTTGCTCAAGTTGTACAATCTTGCTAAAAGCATTCACATTTCTACTGGGGGCAACTGTCAGTGAATCAGCAATGGGAGAGCAGGATAAGTGCCTATAAGAAACTGCAGTAAAGAGAAGGGCAGATTGCAACAAGCAAAGATTTGTTATCATTATAAAATATGTATTAATCTGAGCCATAAAAGAACGTTTCTCATATTTCAATTTAGTCACAATTAATTGAGGTATCTACTGTGACAACAATAGTAGCTATTGGGTTTAAAATACCCATCTATTTTATATAATCTGGGCTTAGCTAAAGACTAAATTCACAGATATTTTCTGTGACCTTGGTCAAATCAGTTTTTCCATGATAAAATTATAGTTGGTATTAAGTTCCCTGAGTGTTGTTAAGAACAGTTTAAAGCTGCTTAATGAACCTCAGGTCCTATATTTATCTTCAGTGTTACAGAAGGTTCATAAACAGGCTAACAAGTTCCAACTTGTATCCAAGAGAATTTAGGATGTGAAAAACTAGATAAATGTGATCTATATCTTCCCTGGGATGCTTCTTTTTGTTTGAAATCTGATGGAACTTTCTAGTTGCTTGTTTCTGAAAGGTTGTACTTAGACTACTCTGTCAGGACTGACCATCTAACTAAACTTTCACACTCCGTGCTCATGCTTTCCATATTTAGAGTGCTCATCTTTGTTATACTTCTTAAATCTGGACAAGTGAGTTTGTTTGAACTTCCCATGTTTTACCTATGTATACTGAAAGAGCATGTTGATTTGTGGTTTATTTTCTTGACAACAGTCGTTATGGGATGTTGAATTTTAGAAAGTGATTTTCAGTGGCATCACCAATGTCATTGTACTGTAAGGAAAGATGATGCCTGTGAACATTTGTTGCTGCATGTGATTTCTTAGACTGGCATTGAGCCAGTTGTTTTACTAAGTTGTAAATATTATTTTGAAAAAACCAGCAAGATTTCTTTGTAGCATTTCAGAATAACGATGCAAACTTAACATATTTGTGTTCATAATTTGACAAGCCTGAAAACATTAAACTTTAGAGTTATTAAACAAGGGAGGAGACATTTGGAGATGTTTTCATAATGTTTTCTGACAGCATTATAATGAAGCCAAATCTAGAAGTATCGTAGTATCATAGATTTTTATTGCAAGGAAGAGTCAAGAGAAAGAAATATGACATTGTTATTGACTACAATGCATAATAAATAAATTATGCTAAACTTTTCTTTCTAAATGAAGCATATGTTATGATGACATTGCTGAAACATGAAAAAAGCTGGTGATGGAAATAATGCCAATAATTCTATTTTTCATTCCATTATATGAAGTAGCATTTAATTTTATTTAATTTTTCGTGTTATTTACAACAGTATATTTATCTCAAAGCAGTTTGTTTATGAAGTACAGAGAAACTGTGATGTTAGAAAAAAGAACCAAATGAAAAAATGTTCAGTATCACAACTCCATGAGCCAGAGGTCCAGCCAAACCATGGCTATTAATCATCACCGTCCATTATTTACAGAGGATTCGTTCATTGTTCCATAAAGGTATCTAGAGGGTCAATTAGAGACAACATACAGGATTTTTCAAAGACACAAGAGGGTCAATTAGGCCCTTCTTGTAATTTTCTGCTTTAACAGCAAATGCCAGCCTATCCTGAAACAGATACAGTGAAGGTTAGAATTAAATAGTGAGGATTTTTTTTTTAAAGCTGTTACTTTGCAGCTGGTACAAATTTGAGTCTTGTCAGTCCTTGATCAAAACAAAAGAAAAAAAAATTATCTCTCCAGTTGATGAGAAGCACAGATTTGGTTTTGAGTCACAGTATTGCAAGTGCATAGGAAATCTCTGAGATGAAATGGTCTGTACTTATCATAGAAGTTAATAATTTCTCTGAAGGTATAACTGGATCCAAATAATATTGCTAAATACCCCTGTTTAAAATTTAAAAGCATTTGATGCAGAATATTGTTTGTAATTATTTTGGCATGAACTACTCACTTAAAGCTCAAAATAAACAATAGATATGAGATCTTAATATAAACTAATGCTGTGGCATTCATTAGTGCATAGGCAGTTCTTTCAGAATAGAAAAGAAATAACACTAATATATATGTACACACATATATATGTACACATAGCTCAAAATTCCAAACTAGCAAGAAATTTTGGTAAAATCACTTCTCTAGCTTATTCTTCATCTGAGGACAGAACAGTCCAGCAGATTTAAGGCCCTTATGAACATGTGCATTGTACGTATGGTAGCTGTGTTGAAGTTATTTGTCTTTCAGTTTCTCTTTTCATGAGAAGTGGTTGTTAGTATGCTCTCCTATATAGGCCTGAAAGTCTTGGGATAGTTTTCTCCTCTGAATTTTGATTCAAATACATTGCCCCCATTTTTAGTGCTGCTTAAGTCTGTTTTAACTGAGAGCAGCCTCTACGACTGTGGTGTGTTAGTCTTGTAAAGATTTTTATCTTTACAAATGGGGTTTTTGGAATGTCTGGGTATTTGATGGGCTCCTGTGAGAGTAAATCTCTGAGTGTGCTACATCAGTTTGATCCTCATCGTCCTCTGAAACCCCCTATTCTCTGTAGGGTTTCAGCAGAGAGTTCTAACTAATGACTCAGGGCCAAATTCTGCCCTTAGATGCAGGCATGTAATTCTCACTGATTCCAGAGGGAGTTCTGTGAGCATATCAGAGAACACAATTTTGTTCTTAGTGTGTGAAATTATAGCACAAATGGACAAAACAATCTCATGCACATTCATCTTAGTGACCCTAAGCATGCAAGAATGTGATACCAATCCACCTGCTTTTCTCTTTGCTGGGCTTGCGCTGGTTCTTGTAGAACACCCTAATTCCTCAGCTGTCACTTGAGTCTACTTTTTTTTTTTTTTTTTTTTTTGGTCTTCAGAAATTTGTTATTATGGTGCTTCAGTGAAATTAGTGACATGGAAATTAATGTTTCTCTAAGTAGCACTAGTAACAGACACTTGCAAAAGCTGTTTTTTCGTTTCCCTGGGAAATGATGGTACACGAGCAGTCTTGTTCATATTCCATAGGGAATTAGTTTGCAAAGACAGAAGACAAAGATAGATGTGTGAGTGCATGTCTGTGAAGTGGTTTAATACATACAGATACACAGAGAGAAGAGAGGTGGGCTTGCATCACACTTTTCTTCTGTGAAAATATGATGTGATGAAACGTTTTACCTACATGTGAACAGAACGTGTATCTCCTCCTTGCATCAGTCTGCCTCTTGTTCTGCTCTCAGATTTTACTTTCAGCATTGTCCCTTTCGGATTCTTTATGGCGCAAGAAATCAGTTATTAATTAATTTTTATTAGTATTTTTCTGCCTCTTATTTTTCAACTAAACTGTTCCACGTTGAAGGTTGTGATTGTTCCTGAAAACAGAATAGTAAAATAGAGTTACTATTGTTCTGCACACATAAAAATATTGGAGCTAACTCAGCTTTGATGGGCTTTTACACATACTGGTTACTGAAATACAGTGTGAGATCTTAAATGGGCACCACATCTGCTTGTCATCCACTGTTTGTACTCAGGATCTACATGGAAGGAAAACCTTTCATTTTTTGCATTTTCATTGTGGGAATTTGTGCCAGGCCTGAAAACTGTGGACTGGAGCTTTTGTATTTCTTGAACTGATTGCTTACTTGGCCTTTGCATATTTGGTTTGGATTTGTGATGTATCTGATTGCTTACCCCTTCTGTCTCAGTCCTTGGCAGACAGATTTATCTTCTAGAGCAGTGTTATGGAGGAATTAACAGTCTCATAACAGGTGTTTGCTTCCTGACAACTCTATGCAATGGACTGGAGTATTGCTTTGTGCTTTGATTAATACTGTTCTTCACTGATATCAGATTGGTTTAGATGTATCTGAGAAATCCCAGACATCTTTAGTGTTACACAGAATTGACTATCTTTAGTGTATGCCCTAATTTTCATGTAGTAATTTTAATTTCCTGGCATGCTGCCGTTCATATTTTGGGTTTCAAGCATCTAACTTAGCTCTTTGAAGTTCTGCTTCCATCTAAGCTTTTTAAAAGACATCTCAGTGCTGTAGCAAAAAGCCTATCATTTATATCTCCCACAGTGATTTTAATACCCACTTTAGTTTTGGATTCTGCTCAAGACAGAACAGAATTTATATTGCAACTCATGTAGCAGTCCTTGTATAATGAATTGTGTTGTTTATAGAATTCCTGTTTTCAAATTGTGTGGTAAGTCTCCAGAAAGCTCATCACTTACCCAGAGTTATTTCTGAAGCTATTTGTGGAATCACCATGATTGTCTGGGGAAATCTAATTTATAATTTTGAACATATAATTTATACATCACTCTGCCAAAGCTTTCCTTAAAATCTGTTTTCTGATATGAATTGGAATGATTGGTGATACTAATTTTGCTTTTTTAACCTGAAACTGTAGTTGAACACATTATCCACAGTGATTTATTTTTACATAATGTTCCATTTTCCTATTTGTGTAATATCTGCAGGCAGATAGTCATTTTCTCAAGCTGGTTCATTAATTATATTTATTGGATGGATGTCCTTTGTTATTGTTTTGTAACTTATGTATTGATCTCTATTATATGAAATTCTCAGTCTTTGCTGTTCGCTTACAGTTGGATAGAAAAGTCACATGAATGTCTGAATTCAGACAGGAGGGTTTCACATGCCCACTGTCCTCAGGGAACACTTGGGCGTCTCTACTGACTTGCACAATTAGGACGTTTCATAAATTCCATGTGACTGCAACATCCCTGCCCCCCATGTAGCATTTTCAAGGAATGTACTGGTATTTTTGTGTATTAGTTGCCAAATTAAAATAAAAATTAGAAAAAGAAAAAATAATCAGTGTGTAGTGATCTTAGAAGTTGGTAGATTGGTGCAGGAAGATGAGCAGCAGCTCATCATAGTGTGTATAAACTTAAGGTGAGTTGGGAGTAGAAGCCGTATCGTATATTGTGCCTATTTGGACTATTTGTAAAAAAAAAAAAAAGACCACAATGTTTATTCATATTTCTTTTACAAAGTAGAGCACCTTGAGTAAAAGGAAAGATTTGTCATTCATTAGAGTAATTTTCAATGAAAATAAGGAAGGTACACAGAAATGGGCCATTCCTGGTTCACATCCATGGTTGTGTTCAGTGCTGCTATTTATTTTCCAGTTCTGTATGACATAATTCAGTTCTGAAAGAAAGGTGGTGCAAACTATGTCTGTGTTCTATAACTGCACCTCAACAACCAAAACTCGGAATATGTAAGTAAGAAAAAAATAATAGACTTTCTTGTGTTGACTCGATTTTGTCTCTCACAGGGCTTTTCACATTATGTGTCATATCCACAGAAAGGTGTTGGGCCTCTGTGCAGGCACATCTTGGCTGCCTGTGTTGTGTTCCTATTCCCCAGTGTCCCTGTTCAAGGTATTTTATTTGCTTGCTTTGATAAAGTGACATTGCAGAATTGTTCCATCAGAGCTAAAAATATGCAGATAGAAGTAAAGAGGATAAAGATGTACCACTTAACTATTGAGCCTGCTAGAAAACTGAGTTTTTAACTGCTGAATTAAACCTTTGTATCCACCAAAGTGCCCTTCATCAACTATCTGCACATTGATAAAATCCTTCACAAACACTTTTCTACGGTCAGACTCAGCCACTCTGATGTGAGCTGAGAAGCACCATATGCTTCAGGTAACCTCTCTAAAGCAGTTGCCAGTGGGACTACTTTTGTAAGTGCTCACCAATGTGAGCAGGGGTTACACAATCTCATCCATGGTGAATAATAATGTCAAAGAGCCATTAACAGTGTGGAGTGACAAAGTGTGGAGAGATCCATCAGCTCATCCTGTGTTTAATGAAACAGAAATGAACATTGTTATTGCCCTTGTTTTCTGTCAGATTTTCCAGGTCTCCACGAGGCTTATTAATCTTAGGGTGTAATGGAAAATGTGTTGCTATGTTACATACTACAGCAGCCTTTGTGCTTGCAGGATTGAAGGCATTATTAGTCTTTGTCTTATTTACATACTGTACTTGGGTGCGTGCTGCCATCGCTGCACTTAGAGCACAGTGGAGGGGAGAGTTATAAAATGTTTGTGGATTTCTGAAGTGTGTGCTAATGCACACGGCCAGATGGCTCTGTGGTAAGTCATTTTAACCTGAAGTAATGATCAGAAACCCTGTTTGGAGAAACACTGTCAACAAACACTGCAGACCTTGGAAATTTACTGCTGTGAAAAATATGAAATAGATGGCATTTTAGTGCACCCCAAAATGAATGTTTCCACGTTTCTGGAGAAGAGCTCTCAGAAACAGGAGATAGGAAATGAATGGGTAAATGGTATTAGTCAGACACCAGTTTCACTAAGTATATAATAAACTTTCAGTATTACTTTTAATTTTTAAATATAAGGACCAGTTTCAAATAAGTTTTGGCAAAAATAATCTTGTGTTTGCATTTGAGATCTAGTTATTGTCATTCTTTACTAGCTAGAATGAAAAATAAGAAAGCAGTTATTCCTGTTACAAAAAATCCTAGCTTCCAGAGACAGAAAAATAACACAAGTTTGTAGGTTCATAGAATCCCAGAATATTCTGAGCTGGGAGGGACCCACAGGGATCATTAAGTACAGCTCCTGGACCTCCATAGGATACCCCACCAATCCCACCATGTGCCTGAGTGTTGTCCAAACCCTTGCTGAGCTCTGTCAGGTTTGGTGCTGTGATCACTTTCTGGGGAGGCTGTTCCGGTGC
This sequence comes from Scytalopus superciliaris, assembly GCA_013400415.1. NCBI lineage: Eukaryota > Metazoa > Chordata > Aves > Passeriformes > Rhinocryptidae > Scytalopus > Scytalopus superciliaris. The sequence continues at coordinate 246,414 of VXBX01006169.1, forward strand.
TCGACCACCCTCTGGGTGAAGAACCTTTTCCTAATATCCAATCAAGTTGGACCATATGATGGAACTGTCATCTAGTAGATGCCATTATAGTGGGATGCTTGGGCCTTATTTTTAGCATGTGTGATGCTTCTCATAGCCAGAAGATGTATCACATCTCTGATTAGGAAAGATATTTTAATTTTGTTTAAAGAATTAGCACCCCAGTGACATTGCAGCTTTTTTTTGACTCGTGTAGCTTTGGAAATTTGTAAGATTGAAGAGAAATATCATGTGTTTATTAGAAGCAGCGGAAATATTTGCCTTTGGCATATCCATTTTGTAAGCAATCATTTTTCTCTTTTTTTTGCCTTTTATTTTACAACAGACTGTGTTTATCAGCAAGTTCTGTGTTGATACAAATTTCCTAAAGACTGAGCTGCATGTAGACAATGCAGCAGTACTTCCCAAATGTTTCCAAAGTCATGTAGGGTTTGGTTAGTGCCTGCTCTAGGACTCCCAGCCGTGTACCCTGCAAGCCCCTCTTCTTCCACTGCAGTGACAAGAACAGAGAAGGGCTTGGGCTGAGATGACACTTGCAGAGTACTGGGCTTGCTTGCTCCTGCTGGGATCTGGGATTGGGATGGGAGAGGAGCTGTTGGTAACAGAGTAGATCTGCTGGGACTCTGCCAGTCTCCCTGCTGGATGTCTGTCTCCACCATCACCTCATGGAGTTCCTCTGAACCTCGTATCTTGGCACAGCGGCAGCAGTAATGGTGATGGACTTCTGAGTGCCACAAACTGGGGGCAGAAACAAAGTTTTGGTGTCCTCAGGTGGCTGCTGCTGTATGCAGTTGTGTTGTTTCCCTGTGCCTGGCATTGGCCTGGATGTTACTTCTCCTGTAGAATGGCTTGTTTTGTTCTGCCTGGAGTTCTGCACCTTTCTTTTATCAGGCAGTACAATTATGAATAATTTGCATAACTTGTACACTTTGCCAAATTTTGAAAATTGCCATGTTTGAAAAGGAATCGCTGCCATTCACGGGGCCACACTGATTAATCACAATTAGGGACAAAATACAGCACATTTATTAAGCTTCCACTGAGCAGGAAAATTAGCACTTCCTGAAGTGATGGGAGTAATTCCATTAGTGAGAATTCCCATTGAAAATGTGGTATTTCTGTGCCATTTTAGAAATAATTCTCACACTTTTGAAAATATTCTTATGGATGTATCTAAGTTGCCTACAAGAACATTGCTGCTAATTTGCATACTGACAGCATCCTGTTAGGAGCTAATAAATTTTTGCATGTTATTTTCCTAATATGGTTCCAGGTTAGATAAGTGCTGATAAATACACTCACAGTTTAAAAGATAGGTTTGTCTATCTGTGTATTTTACTGAAAGTCATTTATAGGGTCAAATCTCAGACTAGAAAATTGTCATTATAGAATTTCTAAGTTTTGGGGACCTCTTTGCAGCTTCCTCACCCTGTACTTACTCTAACTAAGGAGTGTGAATTCAAGTCTACAGGACAGTGCAACACTTTTTGTTGCCCGTGTTAGAAGGAACTGGTTGCAAGTGAATATATTTTCACAGCAAGTGGATATATTTAAAGCAAGATAGTACATTATTCTAGGATGGAAGGAACGACCGTATTTTCAGTGGCCCCAGAACTGTTCACACATCAGAAATAGGTTGGCAGATAAATACTCCCAGGTTACTATCAGGACAGGGAATCACTTTCCTTCTCAGTCACACTGACTGCTCAGTTATTCCCTACAAAGCAAATACAAAATGACATCCTAGCTGCTACCTCAAGTCCACAATTTCTGTCTTGCAGCCTCCTTCTCCTAGAAAAGTCTCTAAATGGCTCTGTCAAAATAGTGTTTTAGCAATAGGACTGAGTTTTGCCCTCTTTTATCCTGTATGGAGTAACTACTAATTGAGAAATAAAATAAGTCAGAATGACCCTTTTTGGCTGATGATTGTGGCTTTTACCTGGAAGTGGGTCACTGGGGTTCAGTACCTGCTTCAGAGAGACTTTAATTACCTACAGAAAGTGCAATTGGATGGAGAGGAGTTGAGCAGCCCTCAGCCACTGCACAGCTATCACCGACCTGTTCCAATCCCCCCAGGCTGGGAAGGGAATTAAACCAGGTTACTCCCATATCACTAGTAAGAGGCAGATGCCTCTGACAGAATTGTGAATCTAACCTTCTTTTCCACTGGTTTTCTATAAAAGAGCCAAACTCAGAATGTTTTGTTGTGAATTCTGTAGCATTTTTTTCCTGCAAATATTAAACATCATCAGGGAAATCTATTTTGTGATTTTAAAAGAAAGGTTCAGAGTTTTAAAATAGTTGTTTTATTAGAACAAGCATTTTTATTTGGTTTTCTTGTGTCAGCTAAAAGAAACTCAGTATACTTTGAATCTTGACAAAGAATTTAGGTATAGGTAGTTTGTACTATATAATTTATATTCTGTGCATCACTAACACATCACATTACTTAAAATGTAAATTTATTTATAAATATGCACACATACATAGTATATGTTTATATTATTTTAGATTTATGTAAAATATATTGAAGTCTGGTTACAATAAATTCTATAAAATTACTGACAGATTTCTGTTGAACTGTGGCCAGATGTAGCAACCTCTGAGGGGTTTCCCTTTTCTTCATCGTTACCTCTTTGCTACTTAAGGTTAAAAGCTTTGGTTTTCTCCCTTCTCTAAAGAAAAGGAAAAAAAAGAGCATTATCATAATTTGTTTGAAATAATGTGTGTAAGCTATCAATATGTGATATATTTCAGTACTCATAAAAGTAAGATTTCTAGATAAACACAGATAGAAATATTTTTAACCATGTAAAAAAATCAATTTTCATGAGGTTACATATTTTTACTTCTCTGTATATACAAAAACTATATTAAAAGAGATTAAATTTTACTCTGCAGACTAAAATGCAAACAGAAAATTATTTTTCATTTTTCAGTGCAAGCAATGGATTATCATTTATTTATGAGACTTTTTTTAATCTAGAATATATGGAAATCTTTTCTTGAAGCACAATGTAATATTGAATTGGGAATGTTGTCTGACAGTTTTCCTCTTACAGTTGCATAGAATGATTCTACTGTATGAATTTTTTAAAGAGGCTTCAATATACTCTGTGTTTTAACGGGAGGAAGTAATCAGAGTAATCTTGAAGAATCTTATAAATGTGCCTCCTTCATCCTTTTGTTCTTCAAACAAACTTCTGCAGAAAAGCCCAGGCCACAGCAGCTTTTACTATCAAGGGAAATGTCCGGGTATTTTTCACTGTCCCAGTACATATCTGCATGCAGGAGTTCATTGCTGTGGCCAAAAACACATACTGACTCGCTCATTTCTGATGCTTTTTGTTGTCCTAAGGGCATTACTGTAACATAAGCAGTACAGAGGGTTGGATTTTAATCAGAGTGTGAACCTGGTGGTAAATGGGTGCAGCAGTTAAAGGGTTTATTACTGTTTGTCTGAGAATGTATGGTAGAAGCCAAATTAAAACACTTATTTATCCCCCATACATTTCTGTCGCTTAGGACAGCATATCTTTTTTTGAGGGGTTTTGTATAACTACCCTTGTTGTCAGAGGAAAATATCTACAGAGCTCCTGAGGTAGCTTTGCTTATCTGTAGGTGTGTAATTGGGAGGATCCTTAACGGGTCCTGATACGCTGTGAAACGTATCTTGGAAGTTCTAGTTTGTATCAGAGACCAGAGGTCAGCCAGTTGCATTTGTTTTTCTAAAACCCCCCGATGTAAAACAGGCTCTGTGAAACACGGGCAGGTAGTCAAAACAAAGGACAGAACTAAAGATGCAGAAATAATGTCTTTATTATGAATAAAACTATCTGCAATAGTATGCCTTATAATTCCACCTTTTTGGTATTCATAAATTATAGTGACAGAAGGATGTAATGCTGTGTACCTATTCATTTAGGTTGATATGAATTTTACATTAAAATGTTTACAGTTTTTATACATTAAAAGAGTCCTTAGAGAAAAATGAAGCCAATTAAGGAGAAATAAAGACCTGCATGTCTTTCTGTATGTATACCTTCATCTAAATGCAGTCATGTAAACACTAGAAATTCAAGGTATTTATACACCAATTGCTTTTCCCTTTCTCTTCTTTAACAATTACCTGTGTACTAATGAATATAATTTGGGTTTTATACAGAGAAAATAACATCTTTTTTTTTTTCTGCAGGGAAATACTGTGACAGAAAATAGTTTTCTCTGAATCTGTTTAATGCCTAATACCGTGGTGTCCAGATAATAAAGTATTTTGTATTAATTTCAAGCAGACATTCTGCTTTCATCTTCAACTTTCTCTTGTATTCTGTTGTACTGAACTCAGGAATTGTTTCTGCCAGTCTCTGTTTTTGTTGGTATTTTTATATTGTCTGTATCAGAGAAACTAGATGTATTTGGGGCCAAATCCTCAGTCAGTGGATAAAAACACTTCTTACTCCAAGGAAAAGGAATATGGGACTATTCTGTATGTAAGGAATAAAAGCTTTTATGTGTTGAATCTAAACTTGCTAGGAAAGCTAATTTTCACATAGGTTCCATGTAAACCAGTTTCTCCCCTCCAACCATGCCCAATGCCATATGCTTCAAAAAAAAAAAGGAGACTGTAACGTAATCTACATCCCTGACTTCATTTCTTTCCAGAGTGTAACTTAAGCTGTAAAGCAGGAGATAACACTAAGTATGAGAATTGGGTCTGCTGAGCTCAACCGTGTTCGATAAGCGTAATGGCTTTGCAGGAAGGAGACAAGGTGTCTCCCAGGGTTCCTCTGCACTGGCGAGATCCTACCCCTGGCTCCTGCAGTGGGTCGATGAAGGGACGCGGTGCTCTGGCTTTGCCTCGGCTCGTTGCCCTCATGGAGCTGACCTGGCAGCCACCTGGCCCTGAGAGGCAGCAGTCCTGTCCCTGAATGGAGCAGGAGTGCTCCAGGGTTGTGTTGTGGTGTGGCTGCAAAACATGGAGGTGCTGTTTCCTCACCTTCCCACGTGCCACCATCCCGGCACAGTGACTAGTGCAAGGAGTGAGTCGGTAAAGCTCTGTAAGAAACATGGGGATGGAGGTTTTGCAGTGCCTACACCTACGTTATACTGGGCTGGGTTATAAATTTTGGCTGGGAAAACAACCAAAATTGAACCGAGCTGCTTTTTCACAGCTCTGCTTAGACCTCTTCCCAACAGTGTTGTTTCACAATTACAGGAGATAACAAAAGTCTGGATTGCGGGTTCAAAAGAGAAAGTCTGCAAAAATCAGCCTAACTTAAGAAACTGAATCAATTTTAGATAGAGTCTAACAGCAAAAGTTACAGTATGTTAAACACAGGTAATCCTGAAGTCCTTCTCCTGTTCAAGTTGGACACTTAATAGAAACACATCGTGGTACATTTGGCATTCTGGTCATAGAAATAAAGAACTATTTGTAAAAAATTACATATGGTCATCTGAACTAATTGCTAAAACGACACTACATTAATTGGATAATTAAAGATTGCGAACATGTGGCTATTGTATTCTTTGGGCATGATGCCAGCACTTTCTGTGGCTGGGAAAAGGTCTGTTAGCATGCTGTATCCTTTTTCATAAAAGTAAATAAGCAACAAGGGTCTTAAATTTACATTAGAATAACTTCATATTTTTAAATTGAGTTTTAAAGCCCATTTATGATTTCCATTGTGTTTATGTTTTAACACTTTTGAACAGTGGCAGCTTTGATTTTTTTAGCATCCATCTCACAAATTAATAGTATTGATTTTTGTTTTAGATTTATTGTTAGCATTTTGGAAAGTGTTCTGTAATTGTAGATACTTTGTAACATGAGACCTAGTGCTCCCTGGTTTATTTTGAAGAGGATGAGTGTTGGCACTCAGTTTGAAGAACTTTGTAAATGCAGTAAATTGTCTATGTGCTTTACCTTTACCTATCAAGGTTATTTGTCAGAAGAATTATGTCTGGTAAGTGGAATTTGTTTCAGTGGGTGACACACGAACTTTGCAAATCCCTGTACAAACTAGTCACTTTTTTTTTTTTAATGTGTGTTTGTGAAGTTTTGGTTATTACTTTTCTTGTTCTTAATTTGAAAGTAAAATCTGTGGTCTCACAATGACCTTACAGTGACTGACCCCTGAATCCAATCACTCCAGACTCCTTTGAAAATTGACAAATATGTCAAGTTTACCTTTGACTATCAAAACATTTAAAATTATTTCATTTGCTAGAAGCAGTAATAATTCTTAAGTTAGTATTTATTGTGTGATTTGGTCTCTCTGCTTTGTGGATAACCATACTGTGTGTGAGTTTATAGCAGTATAATCTTCTCATCTTCTTGTGAATTATCAATTTTGTAAGAGTGAAAAAATTCAGTTTTACATTCTGGATGAGCAATTTATTGATTGGTTTAGTCTGAGCAAAATGGTCACAAATGGTCAATATATAGTCAAAAAGGTGTCAGAGGCATATAAAAAATAGATCCATATTTCTTATTTGTATGTTTTGTGACTTGCATATGCTTTCTTTTTGCTTGTATATTACTTTTTTAAAGTCAGTTGTAACAATTATTTTAATGACAGCAATCCAAAATCACTGAGGTGAAAGAGGCACATTTCTTATCCAATCAAATAATCACAATTACACATCGTATATTCTGGTTTTAACTAGAAAAAGTGTATCATGCTTTCAACTTTTCACTGATTTCAGATAGAAATTGTCATTTGAAGGTATGGTTACCTTATTTTTCCTGGATAGGACCTTTTTTCCTACAAAACTTCTAAAATGAAGTGCATTGTACATTTGTGTCTGTGTTCAGACCTAACCCAGTATGAGGGATGGTCTCATGTTTGTGTCAAAACCACTTCCACCGTAATCATATTATCTGTTCTATCACCACAGTCATGTCAAAAGAGCTGAAGAAGATAAACTTTTCCCAGACAAAAGCATAAGAAACACACTGAATTACCTGAAAATGCAGGTTGCAGCCAAAGGGGTCAAGGTAAAAGGAAGTATATTTGTAGATGGAATTCCATCCAAATTTTGTTGGAGTACAGTGTGTTTGTAGCGAGAAATTGAGTTGAATCATTTGTCTAAGCAGTTGGTGTTGCATTAGATCTGATGGAGACACTTCAAGAAAGAAAAACAAGCAAAGGGTATTTAAGGGTGTATCTGAAGAGCTGATGACAGGTATAATGTGCTGCAGAAAAATAAATCAGATTTACTGAGATACTTATATCTTATTAAAGTGAAAAAGCCTGTAGAGCTGGCAAACAGTAGCAGCATCCGGTTATATTAATGAGCCCAAAATGCTCTTTGCAGGTGGCCTGAACAAAATATGCTGTGGCATTTGTAAGCGAGCAAGGACTGGTTATGCTTTTGAGTAAAGTTGTTACCACATTTTAAGACTCATTGATCACCATTTTGAATAACAGTCTATTCACTGATGACTTTGAGTGGGAAGAGTAAGGAAGAAAAGTGAGGATTCCCTGTGGTAATCAAGGAAGTCTGTGGAAGCCCAGAAGGCAGAGGGAAAGGGGTACATGTTGTTTTTTGACCAACCCATCTCTTCAGTTTCAGAGTGATCTGAAACTTGTTTTGCCCTGGTGAAGCTCCATCTCTGAGCAACATGTTCAGCACAGAGGCTGCTTGTGCACAGCAGCACATGGGTGTGATGCCCATTTTGTGAGTCTAAATGTTTCACATATATTATTTGTTTGCCACTGCTTGAATGCAATTCAGCAGCTGACCCAGCAAGGGGAGCTGTAGATTAGTGTGGACACTTCTGTGGCTTCATACACCACATATGCTCAAGTAAGAGCATTTTCCTTAGGGTCTATCTATTTCACTGAATTTCTGAATTTTCACAGTCATTTCAAGGGTGGGTTCCATAAAATATTTGATTCCAGGTTGTGTGTGAGAGCTGTTTATTCTCTTTCAGCCCACCTCACGTCTCCCCCATAAATTAAAATGTTTATAAAGCTGTGCTGGTTCTGTCTAATAATAAAACAGCATCAATATCTGTGTGTGTGATATCAGTTCATCTGGTCCTGGATAATCTGGTACAGGAGTCAATGAACTTAATGCAGTATTGGTAATCCAAAAGGGTTTGAGTTAAGTGTTTTTGACATGCAGAATCAAGAGTCAAGGGCAAAGCAGACTTTAAATATTCCTTCAGCACAGTCTGGTATGGATGTAATTGAATACCTCAGGTAAAGCATCTTATCAGAACTAAAGCTGGTTAGTGTCTCATCACCAAACAGGGAGGTGCTGTGTGTCTTCTCCACAAAAGTGCTCTTTTGACATTGTTGAAAAAGTCCTTTGAGGTCTCAGTTCACACTGGAAATTCTGCCAGGGATGCATTTGCACATTATAGAATAAATTCTACTTCATCCACGTTGCTCCATGGCATGGTCCTTGTTCTAGCATTTTAGTAGTTACTGCCAAAGCAGCTAAAAGATTATGAGAAGTTGTACAAAAAGGAATCAGGAAAGAAATAAATATTGCATTTTTGTGTTGTTAATGTGATATGAATTTTCATAGTAAAATACAGAAATGTTTCCACTCAGTCTAGAATTATAGATCATATGTTCCTTTAAGAGGCATATGGAGAGAATTTAGTGAGAAGACATGTATCAGGAGACTAAACTGCCAGAAATTTTTTATCACAATCTTTCTCTGGGGTTACAAAGAATTGTGCAGAGGAAGAAGCCTGAATGTAAACAATGTGTTCAAATATCTGTGAACAGATGAAGTTTTATGACTCTGATTTTGCCATATCTTAAAGCTGCATTATGGGTATTTTGATATTTGATATTTTTAGTAAATAACAGTTTCTATAGCTGTGGAGTTCAGGGTAATTTTTGTTGTAAGTAAAGGTTCTCCCACCTGTGAATGTGGGTAGTATCTTAATAAGGTAGAGGGCTCAGACAGCACTCAAGTAGAAGGAGTTCAAAACAGATACAGAAGTTGTATTCTCCCATTTGTATTATTTTGGGTTTATTACTAAGCCTATTAATAAGTGAAGGCATTGTCATTCGGCCCTTTAATTTGCATTTTCCCCTTTCTTGATGGTGATCCTTAAGACTTCAGTGTGCATTTTGTTAAAGCAGAAGTTGCTAGGGTGTTACTTATTTTTTTCCATCTATAAAATACTTCATTATTTTTGGGGAGATGCAAAATAATTACAAATTTGAATCAAAGTTGTGATATTAGTTCGTGATGATCAGAGCCCATTTGGATTTAGCTCCTTGTTTGAATATGAAATAGAAGAATTGTTAGATATGGAGAGGAATTTGATATCCCATTGATCTGTGTGGATTGTCAGGGATACTGTTAAAATTTAGCATGTAGTGCTAGACCAGGAACCAGCTTGTTTTCATAGGAATGATAACTATATTCCACAACACGATGTTAGTTGTGCTTTAATGATAGAGCTACTTCACTGTTGTGTCTGTATCAATTGGTTTGTGAGACAAATTTATCAACAAAAATGAGGAAATAAGGTTCTTGTTGTTTTGAGTTTCAATTCTCTTCTTTCAATACTTTCCTAGTTTTTATTTGTATGTTTAAATGGTACATTTTTCAGGACCATAACATAAAAGAAGTATTTCACAGTACTGTAGTGTATATTATATTAAAAATAATAGCCTTATCATCTAGTATTCACAATAAACATGGTAGATGTGTTTTAGAAAAATATGCTCAAGTCAATGGATGCCTGATGGAATAATTCTGTAGAAGCATTTATTGCAGAGCTCACCCACAAAACTGCATCATTTACAGGAGTTGGCAAGATGGAAAAAATACAACTCTCAAATCAACAAATATCAAGTCAGTAATATTCGCCTTTTTTCATTCTCCTTTTCATTCATAATTGATTCTAAACTTATATGAATCTTTCAAAATAACTGTCTTATTGATTGGAAACAGGCTGTAAAATGTCATTATGAGAGTCATTCTCTTTTTCTCTCTGATTACTGTAAAGAGACACTTATCAGACAAAATACTATTTTTTCTTTTCATATATTAGGTGATTTGTACTTATATATGGAAAACAGCATAAGGAAAATGTCACAGATAGAGAAGGGCGTTTATCACGAGTGATATCTTGTGTTTATATAGTGTAAGATTAAGGATTTTTATGCAAAAAGCAGGACACTTCTTGGTCTATGCTGTGTTACAAAGTTCTGCCTAAAGCTTTCCCATACAGGTGTAAAATGTTCTAAAATACGGGAATTCACTGCTCTCAGGAGCCACTCAAATCATCTTACATGTGTATTTACATGCATTATCTTAAATAAGATACAATTCCTGTCTAGAAATTACTGTTTTCAAAATACATGAGCCTTTTTTTAATAGGTGGGTGGTGCATGCACACTGATAATAAAAATAAAGCTCAAGAGGTGTTAAAGCAGCTTCCATTTTTCACTTCTTTGGTAATTAAGGATTCAGCCATTCTCAACACTTCAACCTTTGTACACTTGGAGAGGAGTTCTTTGATATGCCTCTGAATGATGGATGTTCAGAATGAGGAGACCTAAAGAAGTTCATGCTCTATATCACTATAGGAGTGAAACCAGTAAATTTAGAAGATAGAGTAAGAAAGCCTATGTTTGTTGGCAGACTGTTACTCTGACTAAATCATCGTTGCGATTCATGTGTAGGTGTGTGTGAAAATTCCCTGAGGTAATATTGAAGAATTACTGAAAGGGTCATTTTTCAATAAAGTACCCAGTGCAGTTGTGTGCATTCCTGGCAATCTGCAGAGATGCTTGACTTCCTTTGGATAAGTTTGGAAAGTTCTCAGAAGGACAGAGTATGCTGCCTGTAGTGAGCCAAAGGAGAAATGGTTTCCTGAGAGTAGCAACAGTTGTTGTCTTTACTGTGAATTTCTGCTGTTTTTTGTCGTGAGGCTTGGCCCTCCTGACTTTTTAGCAGGTATGTGAACTCTAGCCCTAAGGACTCTTCTGTGGCAAGGAGCTTTGGAGCAGTAAAAGTTGCTGGCTTAGACACTTCCTTTCTTTAAATTGTCTGGGTGTGAAGAACAGTGTCCAATATCATAATTTATTTGTAAACCTGTTGTTTTTACTCCCTCCACTTTAATTTCAATAGTAACTGATAGATACCACCACCCCACCCCCCCCCATCTTCCTATTGCACCATTGCCAGCATTGAAACTGCTTTTTCATTAAAGATACTCTTCATGGAATCAGCTGGGAAAGCCAAATAAAAAAGTAAATGGAAAGTATAAACTGAAAGCAAATAGTAGAGAATTTTCAGTGTTAGTTATTGATTTCCTTGATTGTGAGCACATAGGAACGCTGACACTCAGTGTACCTAATTGTGATTTTATTGACTATCATTTTTACCTTGTTTACACTGCCAGGGTCTGTTGGTCACTGTGACGGATGGTTTTCACTCATTCCAAGTCTTGCAGCTCTGACCAAGACATCCTTTGTTCTTTTTCTTCATTTTTTTTCCCTTGATACAATATTTCTGCCTGTTAAAGTATTCTGTGTACCATGACCACAGATGACTGCTTTGAGCAGATATACTGATAATGATAGTGTTTTCTGAATTTATACTTCTTAATTTCGGTTTATAGGTAATACGTGAGCTATTTTTCATACTTTGCCCAATCTGGTTGCCTGTGTAATGAGCAGCCATCACGTTTTACAGAACATGGCCTTATTTCCTCAGGTTAGAAATATCTTGATTCTACTTAATTTATAAATCTCCTAGGACTAGACCAAGGTAGCAAACGTAGAGACAGTGCTTAGTCTGTAGATATGACTGGACTTCTGTAGAGGTTTTAAGATGTGAAAAAAACAGGGGAAAGGCATAGGGACAGGAAACATTACCAGTTTTCAGACATGTAGGTATGCTTGGGTGAGTGGGAATGAGTTTGGGTGCCCCCTTACCTCTGCAAGAGCTCTGTCTTCTCTCCTGGAAATGCTCTGCTGTCTCAGCACTTGCAGAGGGTGAAAAAAATGTATAGAAATAGTGCAGTGCTCTAGGACTGTTTCTTTCCAGTACATTTCAGGGTACTCCCCTGATCCAGGGATGTTCAGTGTCTTTATTCTTTCCAAAGCAGATCCTGACACATTCTCTTGGAGGGAGGAGATGGGAGAGATGTCCATCTTTACTCTTCTATATGAGAGGAAAAATCTATGATATAAAAAGATCCTTTTCCAAGTTCTTTTACTACCCACAGATCCTGCTGTGGGGGAATTAGGAACCTTGACATATATCATTCCTTCTTTAATCTAGTTGTGTTGTAACAAAAATCCCCAACCAAACAGAAAAAGGAGTGGGGAGAAATTTACCTTTTAAATAACACAAGCACCGTGAGTAAAAAATATTCATGTTACTCCTCCAGCAGTTTTAATCTTCACATTTTTTCTAGTGTATTGTATGGCAAGATGTCATTAAGAGTTTTATGGTAATGATTATGTTGGCCTTGCAGACTATTTTTACTAGCCTTTTTTACTGTCACATTTGCTACATAAGCCTAATTTTATGTTATTGCAATGATGTTTCGTGGTGTGTTCAAATAATCGATAGCAGTACAAGGGTTGTTCCATTGGGATCACGTTGTATGAGTTTATAATATACAATATATGCTTTGATGTATACGTGTAGTGTTTGCTGTTTTCCCCCCTCTCCTTAAATACAGAAATTTCTAGTTGTGTTTATTCCCCTCGTCAGCATACTTTATCATATCAAAGCCTTTACAGACAGTGTAGAACTACTGAGTTATGTTTGGGTCATGTTTTGCAGTGTGCCCTTTAATACTGTAGCTTTAGAAATGCAATTTTCAGCCTCTGCTTATTAGAATATGATAAAGTATTCCTGGTCTATGTCCAGCTCCACTAATCTCCAGACTACACTTCATGAATTAGGCATGAAGATTTTAGTCAATGTGCTTTCAAAGACCAATGTTTAGGGAATCATGGATTTTCTACAAGCTGAGGGAGAAATCTATAATAGGAAGAACTGATTTTCGAACGTCATATTCTGTAGAAAAAAATGACCAGTTCTGGCTTGGAAACTGAAAACATTTCCTTTTAGAATACTCAAAACTGGTTAAAAATGTATTGTAGGTTTTAACTTACAAAAGGAGTAGCTTTTTAAAATGCACTGTAAGTGCTGTGTAGTGTATAGAGGCTCATACATATTAGATACCACGTAGACACCTCGTGAATTGTGGGTTAAAAAACAAGTCACACGAAAGTTGACTCAGTTTAGTGGTATTAACCTACTCACTGATGGACACTCTTCTGTTTTACCCATGTAGTGTTCACTCATGCACAGCAGACCTTGGCGAGGTCTGACAAAGGGGGGGGGGGGCAAGTAAAAGCATTGTAAGTTAGAACGTGTATGCAGAGTTTAAACTCTGTGCTGCTGCTTTAGCTTTCACTGAAGGCTAAGTCCAAATTAAACAAAATCATACAGAAAAATACACAAATATGTATTCAAAATGCCACCCAGTCTGGTCCCCAGGTGTCCACTTGTGACCTTAATTATCTTTTGTTTCTGGGTAAGAGTCATCATCTTGATTTTTGTGGAATATAGGCTTAAAGATGATTCGTGAGCTAGTCATCTTGAGGAAGACCTACAGTCAGACTTGAGAGAACTATCAACAACCTTCACCTCACTGGGAGTGTCACCTGTTGGTATACTGCACAGATTAAATTTAATAAGGATTTTGAGAGAAAAGAGAGTACCCAGGCAATATTAGTTACATTGGAGTCACTTTTTAAACACAAAAGGCTAGTATAACTATGTAAGTCAAACGTTGCACAGTTCCTACAGTTCTGTCCTAGAGTGAAGAGTGTAACCCTTGGTTTGGGAAGCTGCAGCACTGTTAGACAGTCCTAGAGTGGATACATTTCTGGCAAAACAAGTAGTTACAGAGTAAATGGGAAGGTACCCCTTCAATTTTGTTGGCATTGGTCTGTACTAATGAGTGTTGATAATGTATAGCCCTTTGTAGTTACTGCTGTAATGACACTAAGAATTAAGACACAGTGATGCTTAGTCATTGAGGAATTAAAGGACAGTTGTAACTTGTCTGGGAACCTTTCTGCCTGAAGGAGACAGCTGGGTGTAATGAATTCCATCACCCCTGTCCCCTTCCCTCCAGACACATGAGATGGAGGGGTGGTCTCGTTAGTGTTTTTAATAGTCCTTTCCCCATCTCTCTTCTACAGGATGAAGTTATTCTACTAAACCCAGTATTTTTTCCCACTTGTGGTAAATCATAAATAATGAGATGCTGACATGGCTTTTGTTTACTTGTTTTTGGGGAAGTATTTGTTGTGTTTCTTGGAAGGGAAGAATTTTTCAATTCTGTGAGGCAGATGTGTGTGTACATGCACATGTTGTATGCACACATCCGTATATCCACTAGCCATGTAATATGCTTATCTAGGAAAAAAAAGACTAAATACTGCCTTTTATGTTGTTATTTTCCAAAATATTTGATACATTTTATCTTGTAAAAATGATTCTTAACCACAGAGTATGCAGTTGAGGGCAATCATGTGAAACATAGAAATCTGTGTCTCAGATTTGCAGGCTCTTGGCTACATTGGTTATTGTTTAGATTGGACTAATAACATCAGAGAAGAGCTCTGTGCTCTTTTTCAGCACTATGAAAGCATCCCTAAAAGGAAAATGAGACCTATAGCTAAACATAAATAGTGCCAAACATTGAATACCAACTTGCACCTATAAAGTCAAGCAGAACCATAACCAGGACAGTAGTGTTGTCAGAAAAGTGTAGAAAGCTGCCAACCAGCCACAGACTGTGGAAATGTCTCTCTGTAGTAGCTGTGATGATCAGTGCTGGACACAGGCATCCCTGAATTTTGCTTTAGTAATGATGTATCAACATGGAAGAGGAGTTACATTGCATCCAGTCTACACATACACCCTGGACGAAGCAGAGACCAAATCCCATCCTTTTGTTCTACCATTTCCCTCTACATTGCAGCCAGGAATCAGCCAGTCCAAAGGTTGTAGTGCAGGCCCTTCCTTGGCATCTGTGTTACCAGGGAAAGGTAGAGCAGTAAATAGAAATCCTCAATTAATTGCACAGACTTCATAATGCCTGAGTGTGTAATAGTTCAATGTAAAGCAAAGGGATGCATTAATACACCAATAACAATAGGATGAAAAAATTGTAATGAAAATTGCAAACTGGAGTAGTGACCAGCACCAGTTCTTTCTTTGGACTGAACAAAAGATGGAGGTGTAGGTATAGAATCATAGATTCATTAACTAATGGTTTAAATTATTTTCTCTGTGGAAAAGTAGAGACAGGTGAGATTAATACCAAGAGTTTTAGACTATGCAGATCTCAGCTGTTGAGTACACTGCTGTGTTAAAGTGCCCTGCTGTGCTTTGCTATGTCATTCAGTTGTTTTGCAAGAAAAAGCATCCCATGTTTCACTTTGCTTGATAAATTTGCAGCATCAGCCAAACACCAGTTCAGACAGAGGAAGCCAGTTAGGAGGTTCTCTTTCAGACACTGGGAAATTTAGAATTTTAGCTTTAAATCTACTAGGAAAGTTGGTGCCTGTTTCGTAAAACTTGCTATTAACTTGATAACCCCTTTCTAAAACTTGCACAAATAACATGTTAGCATAGGTGGAAGGGTTATGACAGTCTATTTAATAGTTTCTTCAGCTACAATAAAAGCCTCAGAAAATAGTCATCTGCTAGTCTTTGTCTTCCTTGTGGTGCTCTCAGTGTTCTTTGGAAAACACAAAGAGCAGATATACCTAAATTATTAGGTATTATGTTATCAAATAAATGGTTTAGGCACTTTGAGCTACGGAGAAGCATCTCATGATTTTCAAAACAAAATTCAGGTAGCCCAGGAAGGTCGGCCACTGCACTACACACATGCTTTTGAAAATACAGGTAGGTCCAGAGCTTCCCTTTTAAGTTTCTAAAATCCTTTGAAAATACAGTCAGTGAAGCCTAAAACTGAAGTCTGTTAAGAGCCTAATTCCTAATTTAAAAGTTATGTTTCTAAATCTTAATAAATTTCAGTGGTATGTAGTCTTCCAGCTGCCTCAGTCAGTCACTTTTGAAAATGAGATATGTAGTTTTAAGTGGCACTTTCTTAGTCTGGGCTTGCATCTGCCTCAAGGGGATTGGCAGAGTGAGAACAGGGACTCCTTGTTCTAGATTTTCAGAATTGAGATATCATTTATCCAGCTAAATTGTGCATACAATTTACCTGCCTAATGTTGAAACGTGATTCATGCATATGGAGTAAATATTCTTGCCTGGGATTGCTTTGACAAGATCCTTTGAATGATACACTGTGTGTGTTGAGGTTCCTCATTGAGTTTTACAATATGGTCTGAAATGATTACCCGAACTATCTCCATGTAGCATTTTTAGCCATTCAAGGGTCATTGTTTCCTATCCATTTTTAAATCTTTTTGGGCACACTATAGGTACCGTTACTAAAACTGCATTTTTCAATGAGTTTATAGAGATTAGAATCTCCGATTGCTGTCATTTTTCTCTCTCTATTACAGGAAGTTTCTCTGGTATATGGTTGGCAGATGTTGACATTATATTGTTTTTTCCTGCATCTGTGGGCAATAATGCATTGAAGAGCATCTTATGGTTTTTTATTTTGCCAAAATCCATACTGGTTTCTCATATGTCTATAATTCACATTTTTCTATCTATCATTAGAGCTCCTGGTGATGATTAATTGACTGAAACTTCTAGGACTGAGTCTTGGAGGGTTTTTAATCTAGAAATCCTTATAAAAGGACAAAAAATAAATTGCTTAGTAACATTTCTTTTATACGAAATATTTAATATGCTCACCTGTTTTCTGACTGAAATGGGATAGTAATTGTGAGACTATAGGAAGAATACAAAAGAAAAAAACTGTAATTCTCCTCAGGGGCAGTGGGAACTGGTCACTGCTGGGCCATCAGCCCTGGTTGTTTGGAGACAGCAAACCAGTCCCAGTGCTCTCATCATGTCACATTTTCAGCAGCAGTTGAGCATCTCACCTTTACCTTCAAAGGAGGGGACTCAGAATACCTGTAGGTCGAAGTGATTATTTTTATCGTTAGTACAACATTTATTATTAAACATTTCCTGAATTATCTTATGTGTTTTTACTTCTTAGTTTGTTTTCCACTTGGTCCTGCTAGTTGTTACAGAAGCTTTGTTATATTCTCCCATCTTCTTCTTAATATTTCGCTGGGTAAGCCTGAGATTCCTCCACCCTGCTGCAATGATGTGCTGATTTCAGGATCTTATACCAAACCAGCACATCTTACACTAGGTCTGGAACCAATGTGAAATGATTTTTTGAGTTTTTTAAGATTTAAATTAATTGTTTTCTTTGGCATGAAAATGCAAAATGACAGTCAAACAACAGCCAAGTACAGTTCAGTGGGAGAAGAAGCTGAAGCAAGCAAATTTGTGACAGAAAGAATATTGAAACTGGATTGGCAACCCTGGTTTTCCCTTATGGCAATTATTCAAATTGTTTTCAGAATCCACCTTAGTTACAGAATATGTTCTTACACTTATCTTTTACAGCTCAGATGTACAATAATGTAAAGGACTGATCTGATACCCAAAAATGTTTTTTGGGAGCTCATTCTATGCTGGCAGGTACATATGAATCTTTACTCTGAAACATTCACCATATTTAATATTGTTTTCCAAACTAGTAAGATGCTCATTGTCTAGTCAGATCCTTTATAATGTGGATCCAGTTAACATTATGCATCGACTGCACAGGGATAATGTTTTTCTATATTGAATTTAATCTAAATACAATGCTTTTGTAGTTGTATTTATATGATATTGAATTTTATCTTTCTATGTCTGATAAATGCTGTTGGTCACAATTATCTTGGATCACCACTCCAAAAACTCTGTTGTGCTTACAGTTCTGTTTATTTTAGGATTTTATGCTAAATGAGCAAAGCTCATTAGGTCTTAGAAGACCCAGACACGTGCACAGACATGCTTTCCCATCCTTCCACAGGCACAGAGCTGTGAAGGAACAGCTGGCACTGTAGGAGAGGAATTGAAAATACATGGATTTTTAACACAGTGTAAAAGGTCACCATTTGAAAGTGACAGAATTATATAGAGAGATATTTTATTTTTGTTTATATGTTACCCGACTTTAGTATTTGAGTTACTTGTGCAGAACTGATCATGTTAGAGCATTTTTTTTTTGTCCTGTCTGTCCCTCACTGAGACTCCAACTCCCCTTTATCACAAGAAAAACTTCCTTCTTTTTTAAAGCAGGTACTTTTGTCATCAATCCTCTTTGATTCAGTCCTACAGAAGTTTGATCAAGCCACATATCCTCTCGCTAGGATCAATTTTAACCATGAAGTATAGATTGAAATACCTGTGTGTGTCAATTTGAAAAAGAGAACAGAGGAGATATCTTTACTGAAACTGTATTACACTTGACAGATTCCTCCCCCCACCTTCAGGTATTGACAGAGCATGGGGGGATCAGACATTGCTCCAGCTACAGCCTTGCTTGGGTGACGTGTGAGTGTCATCTTCTCCCATGGACCAGGTGGGAAATATGCACTTTGTTTGTGTTTCTTATTTTGAAATTGTGCATTTTAACAGGTGATGGAAACTGCTGGAAGCAGATCTGAGCTCACAAACTTGCAAGGGTAAATGACTGGTAGGAAGAAACACGTTCCGTGGGCAAGTGAAAAGCCTGTTCTCTTTGAATCCCCCTTTATCCTGCAGAAGCCTCTAAATACATGCACGAGGGCAGCACTGGGCTCAGCCCACGTGGTGTATGGGCTTCTACAGTGGCAAGATCCCTGTGTGATGCTGGCAGAGCTCCTGCAGGTCAGAGTTTTCTAAAGCTGTCATTGTCACAGTCTTTGTGAACCAAAATGCAGCACATCCCTTTCTGTTACGACATGAGAAGAGGGGAATTTTTTTTTGTTTGTTTTTCTCCTTAGTTGCAATGTAGAAGCATGAAGTGAAGCAAAAAAACCCCTATGAGATTCCAAACAGGAAGACTGGCAGCATCTAGTTAGAAAGAAAAAACAGGGCAAAAGCATATTCTATGTAATAGATGTGTAAGTGGGGCCTTATTTGTGTATAGATTTCCAGCAGGTGTTGTACCTTAGGTAGCAGACAAAAGGGAGAAAATTGGAGAAGACAAGGTATTTCTTCAGTGCGAAAGCACATAGCAACACCTGTTTGGGAGGATTCCTGACACTTCTGTTTAGTTATCTTTTAGTCCACTGTGCTTAAGGACCAAGGGTTATGGTTAATGTTTCCCCTGTGTAGGAAGCCGTCCCTCAAAACTACAATCTACTGTTAAGATTATTCTTACTTAAAGGAAAATTACCTTAATTACAGGATATTGGCTTACTAGTCCAGTTTTATCTATAAATCTGTTTTCAGCAATTCAATATCCAGTCATCTTTAATAAGGCTTTATTCTGTAAATAAACTTCTTTTTCTATTACGAACTTTATAATAACAGTGCATGACCTGCACTGACAATAACTTAGTAAAACATAGGCTAAATATATCTTAAAGCTTAGATGCAGAAGGCAAACAAATACACAAGCATTTCGTCTTGCAAATGAACAAAAATCATTTAATACATTCAAAAACTGATTTTTCCTGTGGTTCATTTGTATCTAAATACTAAAATTGTGAATATGCATTTTTAGCCCCTCTATCTACTGATGGGGCAAAAGCAATGACACATCTAGAGGACTGGATTATTGAATGCAGTACAGCTGATATGCTTGTATCACAATAGGAGATATGACTTAAGAGTTTAAATCTGCTTTTAAACCTTAGTATTTTTACCCCAATTGCATGAGCCATGTGCCATTTCATTCCTGACCATGTGTGGTAACCACAGAAGCTGTGAGACTCCAGCTCTGTGACTCTGAAAGGACACAGCAACAATTAGCAAATGACTCTGAGCAACTGGACAATTTGTCTTGATGGAAAAGAATGATCTGCAATATTTTCAGCCTAAAAATAAATAGAATGCAGTTTATGGTGTCAAGTTATGTAGCAGAGACAAGTGAAATGGAACTGTGAAAGTTTTCTAAACTATAGCTGTGCTGAATATACTGACAGAACTAAGCAAACATGAAGTCGCCCTAATTACGGATGAGCAAAAGGATATTTTCCACTAAGTTTTCTCCTTTTTTCTTTTTCTTTTTTTTTTCTTTTTTTTTTTTTTAAATGCAGGTCGCTATTGTTGTAGTTCAGAAAGCCCCGGGCAGCTTAGAAATCAGGCAAAAAATCAATAGCCCACTTGTTGAAGATAAGTGAATTAGCTTGTGTTGAATGTAACTGAGTACCTGAACACTCTAGTGAGCAGCCTTTGTTTTGTGAGAAAGGAGATTTGTGAGGTTTCTCTTGAGGGCTGTGGTGATGCACATCTCAAATTAATCACATTCAGTATGAGGAAGCTGCCCACTTACATAGAGAAATAATTTGTGAATTTACTTTTTTCCTGTCTTATTTCTGTCTACTCACCATGCTGAGCAGATTTCCACGTATTTCAAAGCTGGTGATGAATCTCAGGGAAGAATTTTAGTGAACAGTAACAAACAACTACCAGAATAAGTAGTATTATACAGCAATTTGCCATGGGCCAGATTCAAAACTTCTTTCCCACTCTGTGCAGGCCCAGGATCTATTTTGTTTCACAGCTATTACATCTCTGGGAAGCTCTCCTCACATGTCTGTCTACTGAGAGAAGAAATGCTTCTATCCAGTGTGGTCAGCATTTGGTACACAGGCTAATTCTAATTCTCACATCCAATGACAGCAGCCCTTTTTCCTGCTCCTGACACAGAGGATGGGCAGTGCCTGGTTGCTCTGCTCTCACTGTAGGCTGAGAAACAGATTTGAGTTCTTCCACTGAAACCGCTTTGCCACTGACTTCAGTGTTAATTGTACCTGTCACTAAGATGATGTCCTAATCCAGCTGTTTCTGAGTCTCTGGTCTGCTTTCAGAAGTGGAAGAGAAAGACAAAGACGTTCTTAACCCCAGCTTTACAACTTTCTGATCCCTGAGTGAATTGCCAGCTCAGTGTTAACAAGATGGAGTGGGAGGACTTCTTGAAGTGCCTCCTGGAGACTGATAGTGCTGGAGGAAGGGATAGCCACATCTCTTGTTGACAACTCATATTTTCTTTGGGAATAATCAATTAGAGATCTAAAGGCAGCCATGTGGGATGTGTTCTTGTTAGGACATTGGTCCTACTGTGAGCTGCAGGCCCACTGTGTTGAGGAAGAGGCCCCACTAGTCAGATCTATCTCTGGCCACAGTGTTCCCAGGACATCCCATACTCCCTGAGCAAGTCAAAATCATCCTGCTCAACTTGACAGAGTTAAGAGCAGAATTGTCACCTGGACACTTTAGGGGTTAGAGGAGTTTAGATCTCATACCCGTTGATTTTCATTCATTATTTATTTTATGTATTGGGTGTCAGTCTCATGAGCTTTTAAGATAACCTTGATGGCTTTTAGCTGCAGAGATGGCAGGGCAGGCTTGCCATTCTGGCTGGCAGCTGGTTATTTTTTAAAGCAGTTTACCTACTGCTTTGCTGCTTTGGGCAGTGGTCGGCCTCATGCAAACATCCTGAAATGCAGCACCATTTTTCTATCTACATAGGACAACCATGTAAGCAGAGGATCCAGTGCCCAAACAGTGATGAACCTTCTCTTTTCCAGCCTGTGTTGGCAGGTCTGGCTATGCTGGTGATGCATCACCTTGGCCCAGTTCCCTCAGTCAGTCATGCCATCAGGGCTGGGAAGCAAAACATTTAAGTGTTGTCTGTGCTGGCTTGTTTTCAGCAAAGTAAATCACATCTGCAGTTCCTCCTACATGGTACAAAGGAGGAACCCTGAAAGTTTCTGAAGAGTAAAGCTGGCTTTTGCTATTTTAGCATTTCTGAGCTGTGGGAGTTTTGACAGCTGGAAACTTTAGCCGGGACCCTTTGCTTTTTGGAGAGCTGGTATCAGAAATATGATACTCTCTTTAGTGGTGACATTTCGGAAGTGTTTCAGATGTGGCCTGTCCTCCAGTGTGCATCCCATGGCAGCAGCATAGCTCAGGGCAGGAGCTGAGCCTCACCTCCTGTCTGTCCTGTTCTTTATCCCCTTTTGTGGCTCAGGCTGGGCACCTGTAGGCACCTGTTCATGCATTCCCAAAGGTTGGAGAGACTGTGTAGGATTTTTCCTGTAATTACTTCTTCCTGCTGCTGGGGACACTGTGGCATCAGGTATGACAGTATCCAGGATGCCTTGTTGCCTTCCCACCCTGCTTGTCCTATGGTTTACCTTGTGCTGGTGCAGTTAACACCTGTGTTTGTTGGAGAAAGCATGCTGACATAGGGGAGACAGTAATGGGAGGGGGACCGCAGGAGAA
>VXBX01006169.1:273901-279718 GCA_013400415.1 Scytalopus superciliaris
GTTGTTCTACATGCCTTTTTCCAAGATTATATTTTTGCATTTTAACCTAGAGTTTTAAGAAATGTTTTGGGGTTGTTTATCAATAAGGAAGTTTATTTGGTATTGGTTATGTTTTATTTAGTTTAGATTTTTTCAAATATACTTTTGTAGCAGCAAACAGTATATATTAAGAGAAAAGACATGAGAGTTTTGTACAAATCATTGAACTGGATTATGTTTGTAGATCAAGAGTTTCTCCATGAAATATTTTCAAGTACAAAATTTGCTGCTGTAAAAATAAAATATAATCTGTAGTATATCACTTTTAGAAGAGTAAAATCTCTTTTAAGAGAAGTTCAGGCTAGAAATGGCCCAGGAGTGAACTATATTTAATTCTTGGAATATGAGGTGGCAGGGGAGAGAGAGAGAGAGAGAGAGAGAGAGACTGTTCCAAGTATTTTGAAATTGAAGCAGCTAATGGGGTATTATTAGAAGTAAAAATGCTTTGTGGATGTCTAAAATTTATGTATCTAAAAAGCACTCCTATAACCTTTGGAATCATTGAGTAACCTCTTAGTTTCTTACTGCTATCTTCTTACTTGCCTGCATTCACAGGCTATTGAAAAGAAACCACAGAGTTACAAGAAAATGAGCACTGTATGTTCAGGGAAAATGCTTGAGCTTTACCACTTGGGAAGGAAATTAAGTGGTTAGTGATTTGCATAATGTGGGCAGCACCTTATACAACATCCTTTATGAGAACCAAAATGACTAATGTCAGACCACAGAGTCCTTTTGAATCTGTGGGGCTGTTTCATGTTCTCTCTGAACCTCTACACACTGCACAGTACTACTGTGTCCTGTTATAAGTTTTCATTTTGCACAATGTAGACCTTTTTAATATTTATCAGCACGCTGCCTCTAACTTGATACATTTGTACTGCACAGAAATTGATTTTCAAGAAATGTGTTTTGGATTTTTTGCACGCTTATGGGGTTTGAGAAATGCATATTTGCATAGAAATAATCTTTAGTGAGCTAAATTTTAGAGTATGTCAAATTTATAAATATCACTACTGTAAAGACATATTTTTAGAAATAGATTTCTGGCACAGTTTATTTCAATTCCATTTTTCACATTTGTGTCACCAGTATAGCTCTGGCTTGGTATTTTCTATTTCATTTGTTTTCAGCATTCATGTTTTAGAGATTAAACTTTTCCGTTGTCTTGTTCAGGCAGCACAGTCTGAAAATGAAACGAAACAAGTGAAGTGCTTTTATTCAAAATACATCCATCCGTTTTGAGACATGTGGCCAGTAAAACTTACCTGGCTCCTTTTTCTTCTTTCAGTTCCAAGCAGAACCATATTACTCGCTTTTTCTGTTACTTTGTCCCTTTTACTGAAAAAGCAAGTTCTCTATTTTTTAGCCTCCTGTACACCTTTAAGGCACATTATATTTCCTGTGGCTGTTGTTCCATTTCAAAGTAGCTGCTGTGGCTCTGTAGTTTGCTTATGCCATTGAAAAAATGCAGATGCCTCCTGTGCAATCACAAACAAGCAATAAATTGTTTGTTTGTAGAGACTCCAGTGTTCTATCTAAACAAGAGCAATATATGCTTTAAAAACATCTAGTAATGTATATATAGAACAGCAGTATATGCTCTAAACTCTTCAGGTGGGGATTTTGTTGCCACAGTACTGAAAGAATCCTGCAAATTTATTCTCCAGCTCAAGGTTCTTATTCTAGAAATGGGCTGCCTGTTCACAAATGAAACCATCAAGGAAGGAAAATGCTGTGCATCCCCTCAATTTTAGGGCATCCTCTGCACTAAGGAAGGCAACAATCTTGTGCCTGTTTGGTGTCAGGGGGCATGTAACTAATTTTTCCTGTTGACCAAATTGAGGAATTAGGCCCAAGAAATAATACACAAGCCTGATTTCTATGGAGTTGGATGAGAAGATACTCTTATCCCAGACCTAAATTTGATCTAAGGCTTCAAAATGACTAACAGTTTTAGGCTTATTGATGTAAAGCTTGACTTGGCTTTGAGCAGATGTGTTCCAGGGAAAAGCCTAACCAAGATCTGGCTGCAAGTTATTGCAGAGTTCTTAAATTTTGCTGTAAATATCATTATACCACCTGCATTTTTTAGTCTCTGCAACGTAAACACATTTTTAATTGTGGTACCTTGACAGAATTACTGCAGCTGCTTCCTCTTCCAAATACTGTGCCTAATCTTTGTATATACATAACATGGGCAGAATGACTTGAGGCCAGTTTTCCACTGTCTCTGGAAGCGAGCCACTGGTATAGAATTCATGAGGCTCCTGCTCATCAAATGTCTCTGTGTACTTGCAAAATTCTTTTCTGCATTCACTAGTGTAAGTTTCCATGTGGACTTTAAGGTGCAGCTCCTCTTACATCCTGAAGAGTGATCTAGAATCAGGGAAGGTGCTTGGCTTGGCCCAAGACATTCTCACCCTTAAAAAAAAAAAAAAAAAACGATACTGCATAAGGGCGTTTCTCCGTGGGAGAGTCATTTAGCTTTGGACTTATTCTTCTTCACTGGTCAAATGTGTTGGCCCTTAAGGAATGGTATATGTGGTCTTTGTGTTTGTAGAAGTGTGTTACTGCAGAAAAAATATGTACCACTTTTATTTCATACATATGTATAATAAATGCAATATAATAGCCTGTTTCTTTATTTGTGTTAAAAGTTTTAAGGCATTGCAGTACTTACAGAATTAGGTTTGTTCATAAGTGGGAAAGGAGGGAGAAGGAAGGCAGGGCATCAGAGTTGTGTGTGGCTGAGTTTAGGAATGAATGCTTGCTGTCACACATGGGATGGGAAAATTTCTCTTTGGTAGCTTGCTCTTTAAAAAGCCAGTATCATCCACTATGAAATATTGCTACTGCCCTGATTAAAAGCAAAGCAAAACATAATACAATACAATACTCAAGGTATTTTTGTTTTTTATTAGACTATAGAAAAAGTGAGAAGAATTTAGGAAATCCATTGTAAAATGGTGAAGGCAAAGGGATTTTTCTATGAAATTCTCTTTGACTGGTTGAAATAGCTTAAACACTATTGACCATTCTCCCACCAGCTCAGTGATGCATAGCATTTTGAATCATCCATTTTCTATGAAGACTACCTGGGGTTAGCATATCATTACTTGATAACAGAGTTTCAATTCTAACCCACTGGCAGCACCGAGCTTTAAGCTGGATACACTTACTTGCAGGCTCATCCAACCCTACATAATTGTCTGTACATTTATTTTATTGTCAACTCAGAAACAAGCTGAAGAAACTAACTGTTTGCTTTAGAACACATTAACTTCTTTATCACATTAATACTGACTCATATCTTATTTCCCAGTTGCAGTAACAAAACCATTCAAATATTTCCCTCACAGGACAATATCTTTAATAGCTTCTGTGTGTTTCCTATTTTTGGCTGTTTCTGTATAAACAGACTAATCTAATAGCATGCTGAACCATCTATACTTGGCAGAAATTCAGCAACTCACTCATTTCTATGGCAAGCTGGGATGCCAAGGGAAAAAAATCCTCTTTTATTGCAGTAAGATCTTTCTTAAAGTTGTCTTTTATAAGTGTAATATGACTATCATTTGGGTTACTGCAGTACCTTGACTGAAGAAACCCCCACTTTTATTGCAGTATAGGATAAACCAAATAGGAGGGCATTATTCCCTTCACAATGTCCGCAGGAATTCATTTACCTAATGTATTCAGCCTCTCTCATGTGCACTGTTTTAAACGGTGGTAAAGCACGCACTTAAAAATATTGTTGAGAGCCAATTAGGAAGGCTGGCTGATAGGTCTGGAGAAACAATCTGGAAGTCACTGGAAAATGCTTTCATGTAGAGTCATCTTGCTTGGGATATTTATCCATCCTTGGCAAATTAAGTTTTGTTGTCCCTCCATGGTGAACAGAAGCCATTCTGTGAAGCCACTCAAGATGTGCCCCATCCACTTTGTGGCTCTCATCCCAATATACCCCCGTGGCTTACACTGATAAGTTGGTCAAATCCGTGGTTCTGCTTCTGGTTGCTGCTCTGTGCCATTTTATGTACATTTATTTTGGGGCAATGCTACCTTAAGCAGTCTCAGGCTCCTGCTTCCCTGAGCTGCCCTCTTCTTTAAAGTCAGCACTTTCCATGGTTTATATTTCAGTCAGATTGGTTTCCTGATCCAGTTCATTGCGTGCTCAGATAAATTCTTGCACCAGCAAAAACAAGACAGAAAGAAGTATGCAAAGACAATGACTATTTAAACCAGTTTAAGAAGCTTTGCTTGTAGCCAAGTGTCCAGCCATGGTTCAGTGTCTTTGCAGTCAAAGCAGGAAAATACTATCATGCAGTTCCTACTTATGGTGGGATGGTGCTTGTGATAAGTATTTGATCTATTGATGAATGTAGCTATAAAAATGAAAATTATGATGGTTTTCTTATTGTTTTACAACTGTATCAGCTGCAAAGCCTCTTAGAGTGAAGTGGGTTTATTTAATTTTGGGCATTTATCAATACTTACAGATTTATTTATGTAATTGACATTTTTATGTCCCCGTCCTTGTAACATTTGGGTGTAAGAAGCTTATTGAAACCATCTAGATCTGAAATCAATGCATCTCTAATACAAAGAGGCTTGTTACCTGCATTGGCCTAACTGTACAAAAATAGCCCACTATTGGACTGTGCTCCTTTGCACACTGATAATGCCTTACTTTAAACCAGAGAAATATTGAAGTCTCTTAGGCTTCCCATTTCATTGCTTGTTTTTTAAACTGTATTTTTAACATTATTTTTGCTGTAGTAGGCCAAGTTCATCCTTAATATAACTGTATTGAAATCAGTGGGGAGAACTGTAGTTTTAAGAGTAAGATACACTAAAGTGCTTTGCTGGATCAGGGCCTAAAAGGATTAGTACTGTGGGATGCTTATGGTGGCCATAGAGGTAACTGTATGAATAAAAGTAATTTTAATTGCACTGGAGCAGTTTGGGAATTTTATTCCACCTCTCAATAAAAGAAATAAAAAAATGGAGTAGACTCTCCCTGACACACACAGAATCCTGTAGACCATTTCACATGGTTTTGCAGATACTGAAACAGTAGAAAACATTTAGAAGTCTGAGATACAAATTCCCTAGCTTTTGTTTTGAGGCTTGAGCACATTTTAAAGCAGATATTTTGTACACAAATTATAAGACCAATAGGGAGTATTGATTTTTAAGTATAACCATAGTGGCTTTGCAGCTATTCTATGTTTTTCATTAAGGCAACAGTCGGAGATTTTTTCCCAGAGAACTGAAGCTAGTTGATAATTTCTTATTGTACATTGTGAAGGAAAATGATGAACAGACAAAGATGATTTCTGTGTTCAGATTGTTCCTGATTCCCCAGAAAAACTTGGCATCAGGTGAAACATCTGGTAGAATACAAGCTCTTCTCTTCCATGCACACCAAAGGTGCATTTGGGACTAACACTTTTTCCACTAGAATGGGTTTGAACTTGGCTCTCCAGAGTACTGTGTGTAATGCCTTACTCTCCAGTATTTAGTACAGATACCTAGTATCTAGAGTGAAGGGAGGGGAAAGACAAAGACGCCTGAATTCATCACAGAGGCTCAGGACATCCTAAAGGGGGCACAGGTGCAGGAAGGGCTTTACTGGTCTTGACCTGGAAAACAGCAATCTGAAGCAGAATTGCATGTAATAGAACATTACATATAGTTTGTGCAACTATTGAGTTTTGAGACATTTGAAATGCAAAAATACTTGTTGTTCTGGGTTTGTTCTTTTTTTTTTTT